>APFE030771939.1:35925-68836 GCA_000404065.3 Pinus taeda
GGCCCCTATACTACTAGAGTAACCCTTTATTGTTATTAGTACAACCCACTTATTATATTGATGTACCCATGTAGCGCCCATATTGTTACTATTGAGCCCCATAGAAGCCCACTATTATTATTATTGTGCCTTGCATTATTATTGTTATGTAGGCTCTGATTATGTTATGGTCCCTTAGACTCCTATATATAGAGAGGAGGCCTTTTCATTTGAATCATCAAAGAATTGTTCATTTATGTAATGTAAAGGAGGTTGCCCCCTCGAAGAGGCTGAATTCTAAGGCGTGGATCTCTCTTTTCTATCTTTTTGTGAGCTGGTTTCATAACAGTTATCAAGACCAATCATAAATGCATCTACTATAATTAAGCATAACTTAGTATTGCAAGAAAGCTACATTGAACAATATGCTCAAGATGTAGATTTTAAAGATGTATATGCAACCTTAATTTAGGGAAAACAAGTAGAAGAATTGGATTATCATGTTACGGACCAACTCTTGTATCATTTGGGAAAGTTATGCATTACTCAAACTAAAAGAGTTAACATAATCCGAGAAGCACATACTTCTCTAATATCATGTCATTTTGGTGTAAGTAAAACAATTGCACAACTGCAAAGATTTTGTTATTGGCCAAGAATGCATGAAATAGTTTCTAAATATATTAAAGGGTGTACCATGTGTGCTAAAAGCAAGCCCAACAATAAAAAACTAGGCCTGTACACTCCACTTCTAGTTCCTTCTCATCCTTGGGAAAGTGTTTCCATGGACTTTGTTCGGGGATTGCCAAAATCTAGAAAATGTCATGATTATTTATATGTTATTGTGGATAGGTTCAACAAAATGTGTATTGTAATACCTTGTAACAAGCAGATTATAGCCAAACAAAAAGCAAAGTTGTTTTTTCAGCATGTATGGGTTCATTTTGGGTCACCCACTTCTATTGTCTCTGATCGAGATTCCCGATTTGTTAGGAAGTTTTAGTCAAGTCTATGGGAGTTGATGGACACCAGATTGAAGAAGAGCACAACATTTCATGCACAAACAGATGGTCAAACAAAGGTGGTCAACAGAACATTGATCTACTTGCTAGGGGGCTATTGCAGCAAGCATCCCAAGCTGTGCGATGAAAATTTATGTTATGTGCAACATGCTTACAACCGTGCTAAGCACTCTTCTACACAAAGATCCTTTTGAGACTTGTTTTTCTTTTACACCAAGGTCTCCCTTGGATTTTGTCTTTAATAAAGACATAGCAGTTGATGAACACAATAATTTTAGCAAAGCAACCAAGTTCATTGAATAGATCCAAGAAATTCACTAGGAAGTGTAGGAACAGCTGGAAAGAAGCCAGGCCAAGTACAAGGCAAGGCATGATAAGCATTGAATTGAGCATAGCTTCCAAGTTGGTGATCAAGTCTAGCTATACATTAGCAAAGATAGAATGCAAGGTGAAGGTAAAAATCTGAAGCTAATAAGTTATGGGCCTTTCAAGATACTTGAGAAAATTGGTGAGAATGCTTTCCGCCTTGATTTGCCAACTTACATGCACATCTATTCAATAGTTAATGCAGATACTTGACACTGTTTGAACCTTCATTGATTGAAGATCCCGAAGAGAAAAGTTAGTTGCCTTCTATTGATGATTTGTTGCTTGAATATCTCAATGAGTTACAAGAAGATACAGTTCTGGACAGGAAGGTGAGAACTACGCACAGAGGGGATGTTGAGTACCTTAGAATCGGACTCAAAGGTTAAAAACCAAGAAATGCAAGATGGATAGAGATTGGACAAGTTAGGAAGTTGTATCTTCACTTGATTGATGCTTAAAAACCAACTTTTAGTGGTCCAAAGCTTTTTCAGTGGGAAGGCGTGATCCAAATGGAACCTAAAAACCTCGAAGTCTCCTAAAGATCAAAACTATCACAAAAGAAGAACTCTTATAAATAACGAATAATGCTATTGGAAGGCTAAAACATGAAGGAAAAAAATGAAATAAGGCCTATCAGAGGCTTAAAAGTACTTTGCATGAGAGTCATAAGATCTAGCCGATCAACGGTCCATATATGATTGGCATATCGTAATCAGCAAAGGCTATTAGAGGTGGCTATATTGGAAGCGCACCTGTGACCAACGCTATCAAATGAGAGCCATTGATCTATGCGTGCAAATCAACGATCCATATTCAATCGCACTATCACATCGCTGATATATATAAATATATATAATATATATATATAATAATATATATATATATATATATATATATATAAATAATAATATATATATAATAATATATGGACTTAACAGTGACCCGAAGGATTGACGATATGTGATTGCGATATCGCATCAGAGCTATGCAAAGGAGAGGGGCCGATAATAACTATGAATGTGATAGCCGGACCCGATAAAATTATGAATGATATTTGATAATATTTCAAGTTTGGTAAAAGGGCTTTTTCAATGTAAATCGTCTTTTCGTTAAATAAATGAGATACAAAGGATAAAACACTGATAGCATGAAACCGAACCTAAAAGGGTTTATTAATGTTGTTTTATATTATTTCAAGTCTAGTATGATCCATTTTTGTAGGATTTTCATGTTTTAATGTATTTTTCAAATACAAAGGGAAGTCATCAAATAAGTGGGATTTCGAGTAGGGCGTAGGCTGTAAGTGGTTTTGGCTAGGCTCCGCCCGAGCCTATACACTAGCTGCCACGTGTCCAGGTGTCAGAGAGAGAAAACCACCCTTTTCAGGTGGTTAATTCCGGTATGCATGAGCTGCCCGAAATGAACCTCAGTCGTTGGATCTAGATCTCTCATATCAACAGTGGAAATGTGATAAGCGATATAAAGGTGGACCCAATAGGAGCTATAAGGTGGAATTTATAATATTTCAAATCCGATAAACAATAGATTGGCAGATTTTCACAGTTTTACGTGTATTTCTCTATGTAAATAGAGAACGACCATCTTTGGGATTTCAAAGGCATCGATGGTCCATTCCATTATAGAACAGGTGGCCACCATCCTTGAAGGCATTTACCAATGATTGCTAATGCTCAAAAGGGGATTTGAGCGGACAGAGGCTGGGAGCCAGAGAGTCTGAGAAGGGGAAACAAACAAATAGCATCGATTGGCTTTAAAGCCACAGAAGACAAAAGACAGAGATAAGCAGTAATGAGACAGAGAGCAAACAGAGATAGAGAGTCAGTGAGGAGAGTCTGTGTACTCAGAAAGACTTGGGGGATCCAAGTAAAACCTTGTTGTTTTGTATCTGTTGTGTGAGACACAAATTGAGCTCATTTTCTATAAAAACTCTGCTTTTGAAGACATAATAGAGAGGTCACCACTGAAGGCTGGACCAGGAGACATATCCCAGGAGTGTTGGGTGAACTCCTTATTAAACTCGTTGTGTTTATGTGTGTTTGTCTATTATGTTCTTTAACTAGTTCATTGTCTATGTATTTCGCAATCTTATCAATCCATTTCACAAAGTAACATAGGCAAATCCATGCACATGAGTCTGTAATACCTTAATAATTAAGATCTCATTATTAGATCACAAGGAAATTCTTATTCAGGTTTTCCATTACTGAAAAATTCATTGATGAAGTTGAGTTAGATGTAGTTCCACTTGACATCTCAGGGATTATTCTGGGGAGCCCATATTTGTATGATAGGAAAGTGGTATTTTATCTCCATGAGAAGAAAAATCTATTGCTCAAGGATGGAGTGGAGTATATTGTGAGAGCCTATCACAAAAAGTTAAACATTTCTTTGGTTAATGCAAGGCAAATGAAGAGACTAGTAAATGCAAGTAAAAATTTTGTGCTTCTCATGATCAAGAAAATGAATGATATATATTGTGAATCTTTTGAAGTTTTTTATGGTAAGTTAAAATATGATTTTTTTGATGTGGTAAGCAAGCATGAAGAGATGTTCCAGGAACCAAAGGGTTTACCTCCCAAGAGGGGAATTCAACATGAGATACAATTGCAGCAAGGTGTTCCACTTCCAAAGATTGGCATGTATCACATTTCTATCATGGAGAGTATGGAAATCAAAAAGAAAATTCAAGAATTTCTAAACAAAGGTATCAAATGCCCGTCTACTTTGCCATGTGGTTCACTAATTGTCTTGGTGCGAAAGAAGGGGGGGACTTGGTGCATGTGTGTGGATTTTCATGCACTGAATAAGATAATGGTAAAGAATCATTATCCACTCCCAAGAATTGATGATTTTCTTGATCAACTGAGGTATGCAAATTATTTCACTAAGTTAGACTTATGAAGTGGTTATCATCAAGTTAGAATAGCTGAAGAGGACATTTGGAAAACTACATTTAAAATTAAACGAGGATTGTTTGAGTGGCTTGTTATGCCTTTTGGTCTTACAAATGCTCCAGCTACTTTCATGAGACTTATGAATGATGTATTGAGACAATTTCTAGATGATTTTGTCATTGTTTACTTAGATGATATTCTCATATTTAGCAAATCCAAATATGAACATGTCATGCATGTGAACAAAGTACTTGATGTCTTGAGAAAAGAACAATTATTTTTAAAGATGTCAAAGTGTGAATTTGGCAAGAATTCTTAAGTGTATTTGGGACACATTATTGGAGGAGGCGAGCTAAAGGTAGACCCCTCTAAGGTTGAATTCATTGTGAATTAGCCCAAGACCAATACAATTACAGAGGTAAGAATATTTCTAGGGGTAGCACAATATTGGAGGAAATGTATTGCTAATTTTTCTTCCATTACCGCTCCACTACATGCATTGACTAGTGTTAAGAAAGTCTTCCACTTGGGAGATGTACAACAAAAATCATTTGATGCTTTAAAACAAAATATCATATCAACACCGGTATTGGCTCTTCCAGATCTTAGACATCCATTTGAGATTCAAATGATGCTAGTGATTACGCCATGGGAGCAGTTCTCATGCAGCATGGTAAGCCCATTTCATTTCATTCTGAAATTTTTAATGGTGTTGTGACTAACTATCCCACTTATGACAAAGAAATTTGCGCATTGGTACAAATTGTTAAAAAATGGAAACACTACTTGATGGGGAAGGAGACTATTATCCATATTGACCATCAACCATTCCAGTACTCACAGTCACATTAAAAGTTGGAGCAATCACGACACTTCAGATGGATGGGTTTTCTACAAGAGTTTCATTTGGTTATAAAATACAAAAATGGAATCTACAATAAGTTAGCTTATATGCTTTCTAGGCCTATTGTAAATTCATCTATTATACTCAAGCACAATTATGTTTTACATGAAAGTTACATTGAGAAATATGCATATGATAATGACTCTCAAGATGTGTATGCAAGCTTGAGGTAAGGAAAAAAAATTGAGGAGTTAGATTACCATGTACATAAAAGTTTGTTGTATCACTTGGGCAAGTTATGCATTCCACAAGGAGAAAGAAACCGTTTCATAAGGGAGGTGCACACTTCCTTGATTGTTGGACATTTTGGTGTAGGCAAGACGGTAGTGAATCTCCAAAGGTATTGTTATTGGCCACACATGTTTGATAATATATCTCATTTCATTAGAGGGTGTTCTTTGTGTGAAATAATTAGGCCTAGCAATAGGAAACTAGGATTTTACAGTCCATTTTCGGTACCTTCACTTCCATGGGAGTATCTCAATGGATTTTGTAGGAAGTCTTCCATTCTCAAGGAAAGGTCATGATTACTTGTATGTAGTTTTAGATAGGTTCAAAAATATGTGTATTCTAATGCCATGTAAAAAGCAAATTACAGTTGAACAAAAAAATCATCTTTTCTTTCAATATTTGGGTTCATTTTGGTCTTCCTACTTCCATTGTAAGTGATCGAGATTCTCGATTTGTTGGGAATTTTTGGTCAAATTTGTGGGACATAATGGACACTAAGTTGAAGAAGAGTACAACCTTTCATCTGCAAACAAATGGAAAAACCGAGGTGGTCAACAGGATTGTCATTCATCTTCTTAGAGGATATTGCAGCAAACATCCCAAGTTGTGGGATGAATAGTTGCATTACATACAACATGCATACAACAGGGCAAAGAATTCTTCCACAAATACATCGCCATTTGAGGCATGTTTTGGGTATCATCATTGGACTTCATCTTTGAGAAATATATCGCTATTTATGGTCATAGCGACATCGATAAGGTAATGAAGTTCATTGAGAAAATTTAGTTGATAGATCACATAGTGCAAGAACAGCTTGAAAAGAGTCAATACACCTACAAGGCAAGGCATGAAAAACATCGTGTCGATCATAAATTTCAAGTTAGAGATGAAATTTGGTTATATATTATCAAAGAGAAAATTCAAGGGGAAGGTAAAAGCTTAAGCCAATCCATTATGGCCCTTTTAAAATTCTAGAAAAGATTGGTAACAATGCATTTAAGCTAGATTTGTCTCCTGATATGCAAATATACTCTATTATTAATGTTGATAATTTCATATTGTTTGAGCCTCCTTTGATTTATGATCAAGGAGAGCATGTTCACCTACCATCAATAGATGATTTATCACTAGAATATCTTGATGAACTTTGGAAATATCTCATACTTGACAGAAGAACCAGAACTTCAAAAAGAGGGAATGTCGAATACCTTCGAGTGGGACTCAAGGGACAAAATCCTTCTAAGGCCAAATAGATGCAGATTGAGAAGGTGAGGTATTTTTACCCTCACCTACTGAACAATTGATAGTATATTTTGGGGTCCAAAAGGCTTCCAGTGGGGAGGAGTGATCAGGTGATCAGTATTTAGCTCAAAAATCAAATTTCTCATAATCACTCAAAACATAAACAAGCACGTTCATCTCAGTGATACAATCCCAACGCAACTTGTTTCACTCAAAAAAAATCTCGTATGAGAAAGATATTGTATTATTTCTACTTTGCCAAACACAAGAATTTTGAAAAAAAAATACAGTCACCGCGCAATCAGTATTCTGTATTGTTGATGTGGTAGGTGACTGTACAGGTCAAAGGTTGGTTAATGGGTAGTGAGGTCTCACAAAGTGGCACATTTCGGTTGGTCTACAGTTTGATGAGTTGGCTTGATATCATTGGATAGGGGAGGACTAATGAGGAGGAGACATGTGGCAAGCACAAAGGCTGCCACGTGTCCCTCCCCAATGACCTATCAACATCAACATGTAGTGAAAAACTTTTATGGCAGGTCGGTAAAGTCGAACCCACAACCCCGCTCGCACAATAGCAACGCTCCACCGTTCTGCCACAAAATTTTTACTTAACAATCTATGGGTGCGTTGGCTATTTAAAATTTAAGCCATTAGTGGTTAGGGAAGGAGAGGGCGAACGCCCTCTCCACATGTGACCATATTGCATAATCGGAGGTTGGAGCTTAACGATAACTATACGCTTAGCACTAACTAAAGATTAACCCTTAATTAACCCATTCTTATCGCTTAATTAATTTTGGGATTAAGTTGGTGGATCTTTTGGCGGTCCGATAAATTTGTGATTTTCTCCAAATTTGGCGGGATTAACTGGAGTTTCTCTTGTTTTGGTGGAATTTTCCTAGGGGAAACTGAAGAGGCATAACTTTTTCAATTTTTAGCCAATTTGGGCTCAGAAAAAGTTATTCCTAAATGATTTTGATGTTCTAAGCACATTGAAGCAAGATTCAGGAGTAGTAGAGCATTGTAAACAATGCTTTTTTCCATTTTGAGCTAATACAAAGGCCTAAGCCATGGGAGCTGGACGAAGTAGATGTATCCCAGGAGGGGTGAACTCCTTCATCACAACACCGTGTTGAGTGTTCATTTTGATGGTTTGTTGTATATTTGTTTGTTGTTATTCAACACTTCATTTACGTGCTATTTTTCTCATGAATTTGAGATAAAACTTAACAAATTTACCTGTTACATTCATAGACACCATAAAGGAAACCTATGCACATGAATAAAATGATGAGCAATTTTTTTTAATTCTGAAGTTGAAATTAGTAGAAAAACTAGCATTCAACAACAGATCATTTACAATGTAAATATACTTCAGATTGAAGTATTCATCAAAAACCCTTTCACATGCACACTTAGAACTTTGATCTTCACACCCTTATATAGTTAGAGCATTAGCTAATACCATGAGTCAAAACTACAATAATGTCGGTGGTAATCTTGGATGGGATCAAGTAATTGTTATTGCGCTCAATATTGTGTGTTAATACCATGGTAAGGACCCTTGGTATTCTTAAATTAGTGCGCCAACATGTACATGTACAAAGGTTTATTATGTATAAACCTTTGTCCCATCATATTATCATTTTGTTCCATCACTCTGTCACCTCTTGTTACAAAACATTTTGTCACTGTCCCTGTACTCCCCATTCCTTGATCCTGGAGGACCTCTACAATAAACCCCGCATACTTTGCCTTCATGAAGAAACTCCCGTTGTGTCCCTCTTCATAAGCAGATCATTTCCCTATTGCACCATTTCCATTGAAACTCCTGTTTTGCTCAATTTAGAAGACCGACGCAAATGGCCTTCATCTCCCTCGCACCGATGTGCAGAGATTAGCACTACTCCTCATGCCAACCAGAGTGACTGAGTTTTGTTTCAGTTGTCCCGGTTCTGTTATGGAATTTTTTTAAATTAGATTCGAAGCTTCCAGCTCTAGAAGCTCTGTAATGGAAGTCTGGTAAATGGTTTCACCAGATGGGGTCGAGGATGACAGTTTGGGCTCCTTTCCCCTATAATTATGGAACTACCTCAAGGGATAAGTCCTTCTCCCATTAGAAGAGGATCCATCTCCCATCTATATTTCCTATATAAACCTCCCTTCTTCCCAAGCACAAACTAGTGTTAGTTGCAGAGTTTTTGGTTGAGTGTTGAAACTATTTTGGTTTGGAGTAGACAAGAAAGCTATTACTAGTTGTAGCTATATAATTATGTGAGGGAGAAGTGTGTCTTGGTTTGGAGTGAAGCCTAAAGGGAAGATCTTTAAAACTATTGTTGTTTGAAGCCATCATGGAATGCTAGCAGAAGTGTGTGGGAACTTGGTCTTGTCAAATGAAGACTGCAACATCAAGACGAATGGTTGTAATCTCTCTTTGATATTAATATATGAAAATATCGATTGATTTCCTACATGTTTTGTAATATTATATATTCATGGCTTAATGTTTCTTGACTCGTTAAGTAGGTTGAATTGCAATTTGTCTATTATTATGTTTGTGTGTTGTTGTTGTTTACTTGTTTCAAGAGCTTGAAGAAGGAAGCGAGAGATTGCTAGAGCAAGCAAGCGAGGACATCCTCAGATAGGATAAGCGACCAAGAGGTAAACCATCTTGATTGGTTCTAACCTAAGTAAATCTTCCATAGAATGTATCTGTTGTGGCTAGACCCATCATCGAGCTAGAGGAATTTTTTCGTGTCTACACTTATAATTTTACTTCACCACAAATTGGCGACTCCACTGGGGATCCCAATCCTTTTGTTTGTCTTGGATTTCATGCCTCTTGAAGCTACGGGCAAAACACCTGGCATAGATACCCAATCTTGAGTGAGTAAATAACCACGACTTCGATCTTTTTCGAGTTGCCTAGCATGCAGACGAATACCATGACTATGTGCATTGACCATGTGCAACCCCGACATGGGACGACACGACCACGGGCCTACGTGAGTGATACCATCACACCAAAAAATATTTCATATAGCTTGTGTTATATACGTCAATTTCGTGAGAACTTTCCTAGTTTCACATTTTCCCTTTGGTTCTATTTATTTTCTCATGTTTACTAGTCCGAGTCTAAAATTCATTGTAGCAGATATGGTCCCTGTTTAAAAAAAAAATAAAAATCCTTATCTACCTCGATTAGCGTGATTAATTCACTAAAAATCACACCGATCAGCACGAATTGCTGAGAAATAGTCGTGTCGACCAGACTCTGACGCTTTTTGTCAGTTAGGCAGTCACACCGATGCTTGTATGTGGAGATTAGGGCTTGACCCCATGTGATGTAGGAAATGTTCCCTCTGCAGATAGAGGCAACCCCTATAGCCCTAGAGTGGGTCTAGTCATAGAAAGACAAAATAACAGCTAATTTCCTTAAACAATCATTATTGAAAGAGCCTACCTTAAACCGATGTTCAATGAAGCTTTTGTTTCACCACTTCAACTATCGTTTCCTTCTCCTTGATGAGTAATTCACCTAAAACAACACAAGAGAACAACAGAACACGTGACAGAGTACAACAATTATCTATTTACTTACAGAGTCAAGGAACCATAAGCTATCAAGTATATTTTATACTAGACATAGGAAATCACCATTGATTGTATTAAAATGAATAAAAGCAAAGCTTACAACCAAGCCTTGACATCGCAAGCTTCCTCGAAGGCTCTAGCCGGTATGCATTCACTCTCAAAAGGGTCTCCCGAATGGATGATAGCTCTCTCTCTCACTCACAAGCACTAATACACGACTAAGGCAATCCACAACCAATTGCTAAAATATCAGCAATTCACACAACAAACTTATCAAACTCACACCAAAGCTAGCTAATTTTCTCAATCCAAAAACTAGCTGATCATAGTAATAGGGAGTGCTTTTATAAGAGGAGGAGCCTCCATAAAATGAGGGAGAGGGAGCTTATCCTCAAGGGAAGTTTCTTAAAAGGTGGAACCACCATCCCAGAGGAGGAAAGGCGAACTCCCTTGACCCAACAACTAGTTCTAGAATCACCCAGAAGCATTATGTTTGAACTAATTCGCCATATCTGGATTGTCACAAGTCATACACTAGAGTTCAACGATGACATCACAAGGAAGCAGTGTCTTCAAGGCCATCATCACAAAGAAAGATATTGAGGACTTGCGCCAAGCCCTAAAATTTGACCATCGTAGGAAATAGATGTACCCCTATGACGAGATCGTGACATTATAGTTCAGCAAAAAGAATCGTCGCATGTTAAATGATATTTACTTGCAATGATGAAAAACCATGGGTAAAAGGGTCAATATTTAAGATTAGAGAACACTTGTTTAATCTTATTGAATGAGTAGGAATATGTGGATACATTTATTTTATGTATGACACAGTGGAGATGTCGCTCAGAGACTGACTTTATCTGAGATCAGGGGATATGAGGCTAGTGACAAATTACTGTGTAACAGATACCCCCTAAAGCATGAAGGCTGAGAGAGTGGGAGGGGTGAAATGCTTTATGAAATCATAACCGAACTGGAACACCATCGCTGAGAGCCTTCAGGCGCAAGTACAACTGATATCTCTGACAATGAAATACATGTATTCTAGGCATGGGAGCAACCATCCAAAATTCATATAAAACTTGGTCTGTGGTATGGTCGCAACCACCTAGTCGATAAGAACATATATAAAGGTAGAGGTATGGTCGCAGCCATCCAGAAAGACTGAAGTATGGTCGCATCCATCCAATCCAAGAGTCATGTATGCAATTACTAACCAATCCATGCAACCCAAACTTATGTAATCTTAGACCGGGGTCCTGAATCCCAACTGATCATAGTACAATTTCTAACATGCGAATAGATGTGCTGAAGTCGAGCATACTAGAAAATCGCTTGACTGCCGGACAATGATGTAAACTGTTAACAAGTGCAAGAGAGACCACTAGTAATGTCAATGGTTCTCAAGGTACTGCTAGTACAATCCACAAAGTGTGAAGAATGATCTGGAGTCCAACACTTGTGGAATCAGCCGATCGAAGACCAATGATGCAAGTTTGTCGTCAAGCATGAAGAACATTCCATTGAGGCAAGCAAGCTCCAAGGTACCAAAAGGAATCTCTAGATCGACTTCCTGGATAATGAGTTGGTGTCGAAAGGAAGTTACCCATCACAGGAGGGCCATAATTTTTCCCACATCAACGAAACAATACAAGGAACAAGATGAAGATGGATGAATCATAGGATTAGAGGAGGAGGTAAGGGTGCAAACTGCAGAAGGATTAAACTCTTGAACATTTTGGTGACATGACTCCACAAGGCGGCAACATTTTGGTACCAAGGGATTGGAGCCCTAATGAAGACAACAAGGATCAAATGGAATGAGGAAAAATGACAAACCCAAAACCCCAGAAGGCTAATGACGATGTGAGGATATCCCAAACCTGACAAGAAGCAAAAGTGTCGATGTTCAAGAGTGATTAGCTGTCGTAAGTAACCAATGAATATTTCCAAATTTCCCCCCACCATTGCTGGAAAATACCCCAATTATTTTTGAAAAACAAGCTTGAAGGGGATAGCATATGCTTGTGATATAAGTTCATCCTTCGGACAAATCCAACCTAGTAAAATTTTAACAAGCCCCAGGGAGGAGAAGCTCGGGTCTCATCATGATGACGAGTCCAATGTCATCAGGGTTTAATGAGTCTAACATAGGTAAAACTTGAAGAATTTTTCATGTTTAGAGAGTTTGAAAAAGACCTGAAAAAGAAAACTCCAGGGGGGTCCCTTTTCGTAAGTTTGTGTCTCTCAAGCCCAAAAAGGTAGAAAACAATACTCAAGAGAACCGCTTGACCATTTCGATCAAGGAGTAATTTTCGTAATTAGTGTTCACGATCCGAAGAAGTATAAAACTGATCAGAGACATGACGTTTGATAACCAAAAACGAGCTCGAAATGACAAAATCCCAGCCATATTTTCGTCCTTAAATGGTCGGAAAAGAGCTAAAAGCAGACCACCATTTTTATTCCTTTTAACGAGTCAAAAAGGGAAAAATACTTGGCAATCTTTTCATATTTTATGAGTCGAAAAAGAGCTTAAAGAAGACTCGTGGGAAAATTTTATGGTATGTACCAAGCATGCATCAACCAGAACTCATATCCGTCATACCTGTTCCTGCTTAGAAACCCAAGCATAAGACCTATTCGACAAAGATACACGTTAAATATTAGAAAAACCTAAGTTAAAAAAAACCCTAAAAACCATAGTTAAAAACCCTAAAACCATAGAAAAAACCCATAAACTATAGGAAAACCCAAACCCTATAGTTAAAAACCCTAAAATTTCAAAAAAAAGTTTATATACGGTAAATGGTAAAACACTTTTTACATTGCTTTGAGTTTTTAACCTTGGTAATTTTTTCAAAACAACGGGTAACTATGCAAATTGGAGGTCGATTTCTATAGCTCGAGCCATCCATTTCGCACCAATCTTTCACCAAGTAAGTATATCGGCCTTGCATCTATGTTTTGAGTGTTTTTAAGTCTAATTTCATGCATTTTGGTCAAGTTTGGGTGGATTTTTTGGTTCCAAAAAATCGCCCCGGTCGTTGCAGAAGTCCCATGCAAGTTTGCGACGATCAAAATTTTTACACATGCCAAAATCGACATCATCGCAGGAAATGTGTGTACCCCTGTAATGATCCGGAAAATAGTGAATTGTGAAAGTGGACTGTCATAGTGTTTTTAGAAACAGCTGCAATGGCATAGAAAACATAAAATTTTAATTTTTTACACTATTTTAGACTATGAAAATATCTCTAACAAGTTTTAATCAGTTGATATTTGCATATACAAGGTGCAAAATGGTGTTTGCATGGCAAGAACGCACGCATGGAAATGATGACGAAAGAGGTCCAATGGACCTGCAATGCATGCAGGTTCTTTGGAATTGCGGATTATTGAAATTCTTCCTCACACTCCTTTTACAAGCGCAATTGGACTTACTAGAGTTCTTGATTTGCTCATGGAACTCAACAGAGGGTAAGTTTATCATCTGGGGTCAGGTGGTTGAGTTCGATGCAACCGACATATATTTCCTCACTGGCTTATATCGATGAGGAGAGAGACCCCGCATGGGTGGTGTGTGGGTCCTCGGAGAGTCTCTTGATATGTTGATTGCATGAGTGTGCCCGGGGGCACGCAAGTCACCCACCAGTGGGAAGCTACAGATCCCAACAGTGGAGGACTTGCTACTGCGCGTTTTATTGTTTATGATCATGAGAGAAATAGGCTCTCAAGCTCAGCACGAGGCAACTAAAACCCAAGTGTGGTTGGATTTAGATTGCCTTAACCCGACCATGTATGACTGGGCCGAGGCAGTGTCTCTGAATATGAGGAAACAGTGGATCAAGTACCAATGAGGGGAGACAAAGCAGTTTGGATATGGATCCATCCTCGTACCGCTCATGCTGGAGAGGGTACCAATACTTCAGTTGCAGGATATGGAAGTCCCGTTGCTAGGACCGCGACAGACTAGGATCACTAGGTGGGCCCTTGTGATGCCACGAGGAGGTAGTGGCCAACCAGTATCATGGGGTCATGTCTACATGGAGTGGTTGCATCGGTAGCAGGCATTTGTTGAGGACTAGCCTTATGCAGTTACAGACTTCAGAGGGGATCCAAACATGCTACTTCTGTAGTTTAACACGCTTGGTTAACCACTATACTTTTTATATTTCAGTTTTTATTTTATATTGTTTTTTGGATTTTAAATGTATATGCCTTAATAATTATGTTCAATTTTTTAGACGTCGGACCTGAGAGACCGGTGAGTATTACTCCTACGATGCGGAGGGAGGAAAACAGAGAGCTTGCCCTACCACCCCCAGGCAGTGATTCATAGGAGGAGATAGCCTAGAACTCAGAGGGCTTGACCGAGGGGATCTTGGACTATAGAGGGTTCAAGGAGATCTTGCTATAGTATCAACGCCACACTGCGGGAGTGTCGCCCAAGGTCCATAGACTACTCAGACGAGTAGTTCGAGCAGTGGTCTGCTACAAAGAGCAGAACCCACCATAGTAGTCGCCTAGGCTTCATTTTCCATTGTTTTGAGAGACATGTGTCTTAGATTGTATCTAAAAATGTAAATTATTTTTTGACATACACATTATTTTTTAGTGCCTTGGTATGCCACACGATATATATAACTATCTATGTTTTATTATTTCATCTGAGTACTTGCATACAATGTTTTTTTATTATAAATTGCGTAAATGTCTATCTAATACATGATTTGCCAATGCATTAGTTAACGTGTTTAGCCTTCTAGGAATGTGTTGATATGTGATAAAATCAAAATTTATTTCCAATAAGTGAACACGCAAATGCAATCTTAAATTTGAGGGTTTCTGATGGAATAACACCTATTAAGTTGAAGAACAACAAGTTGAGAGTCTAGATTCACAATCAATGCACCAATATCAAGGTTAATGGCCTCGGTCAATAATTCAATGACAACGCTATATTCAGTGACATTGTTCGTGGTGCGCCCTAGACAAATACCTTGAAGGTCTACTAACTCATCGTTAGGATCATAGATCACCCATATCGCGGAGGAAAGATTCTGTGTACTACGATAGGCACCATCAGCGAAATTGATATAAGGTGCAAAAGACATCTGCACAAGAAGTAAAAAGACACAATAAGTAGCAATAACGCCTACACACCAAGCCACACATGCACGCAGTAAAAACACACTTATGTACATAGTAGATGCATGAAAGACTCATGCATAATATTTTTTAAGATAAAGCCCATTCCGGGGCTTATCTAGAGGATTCCCTTCATAGTCAATTAGCTCATAGGCCCCTTTTTGCAAAACACATTTCACAATATAAGGCCCATGCCACATAGGTTCAAATTTTTCTACCCCCAGCTTATCATTCGCTTGATCGTACAACAGGACTAAATGTCCCTTAATAAAAGAATGAGGAGTAATTGTTTGATCAAAGAGAATTTTCACTCTCTTCTTCTATGCTTTGATGACTAAAGAGGCGAGTCGATGGGTCTCGTCTAGCCACTCTAGGCAAAGAAGGCATTCTTCTATAGGAGTAGTATTCGGGAGCAATTCAACAGCTAAATTGAGAGAAGGTATCTCACATTCAATCAGAAGGGTAGCCTCCAAACCATAAACTAGTTGAAATAGTGTGAATCCGGTGGCATCCTTCACTAAGGTATGGTAGGCCCATAAGGCGGAAAACAACATCAGATGCCAATTAGACTTATGCATTCCAATGGTATGCTAAAGAATCATAACCAACACCTTGTTGATGGCTTTGACTTGGCCATTGGCCTGAGGGTAATAATGCATCGAACTATCGTGACACAAGCCTAACTAGGTCATTAACTCAGTCATCATGTGACCATGGAAATGAGAACCGTGATTAATGACAATAGCCTGAGGGACTCTGAATCGAGTAATCACATGATTGAATAAGAACTGGGTAGTTGTCTTACTGTCATTGGACAATGTAGGCATCGCTTCAGCCCATTTTGTAAAATAATCGATGGAAATGATAATATACCCATGCCCCCGGTCGAGTGAGGGTTACAAGTCATAAAATCAATGCCCCATTTAGCAAAAGGGCCAATAGTAATGACAAGATGCAATGGGGATGGTGGCGCACACATCTTCTGTTGGTAAATTTTGCACGCGTGACAGGAACAGACAACGAGAATGCAATCCTTAAAAATAGAGGGCCAAAAATAACCAGCACGAAGGATCTGGGCAGTAACATAACTAGACATGTGACCACCATAGGCGCTAGAGTGGAATTCATTCAAGACTCGTTCAACTTCCTCGAATGTCAAACAACGACAGAGAACTGAATCAACACTGAGACAGTACAAGGTGTCCCCCACAATACAATAAGGCTGAGAATGGTGATGAATACATCACTGAGCATCCTTAGCCAAATTAGGATGGAAGGAAGACGTCTGGAGGTAGACAATATGTCGTTGTACTGGGGATTGAGGGTATAGATCAAGAAAAGGGTATCATCCGGAATGTGATCCTCTATTAAAGAGGGAGCAGTAGTGGATGGTAATGAGCAAATCAATTCAATGAAGACAAGGGACTCCAAATTGAACCCTTGAAGGATAACGATCCATTTCGAGTATTTGCCCCCCAACAATTGACGTGACAAGATGTACGTTATCGGGTTGCAGTCAGAAATCAGTGTCGTCGTGCGTAATAACATATAGTGACAAAAATGTTGGATAGTGTGAATGACTGCCAAGGCAAGCTTCTCGACATAGGCATATCGATTCTCAGTGTCAAGGAGGTTGCGGCTCAAATAGTAAATAACGTTCTTAGAACCATCGTCGTTGTCTTGAACCAAAACCATGCCAATAGTGTTGTCAACAATATTGAGATAAAGAGTGTAGTCACGATGGTAATCAACCAGACGCAATAAGGGAGTAGAAACAAGGAGTGTCTTGAGTTGCTCAAAGCACTCTTGGGAAGTGGCATCCCAAACAAAGGGAGTGTCATGCTTGACGAGTTGCGTATAGCCTTTAGCAATCTTAGCGTAGTTAGGAATAAAGCGATGTGCTTTTCCCTACAAACTCTGCAACTACTGCAAAGAGGCGAGAAGAGGGAGATTTGGTATAGCTTCAACTTTGAGGGGATCTAAATGAATGCCCTCTTTAGAGACAACAAACCCAAGAAGTTTGTTGGATTCAACATAGAAGACACACTTATGTGAATTAAGATGAATACGATAATGTCGACAATGAAGAAAAATCTCACGGAGATGGTTGGGATGGTCAGATCATTTAGCTGAATGAGCCGAGAGGTCATCCAGATATGGCTGAACAATGTGACGAATTTCATGAAATGTGTAGGACATTGCTCACCGGAAGGTAGCACCGGCATTTTTAAGGCGAAAGGAAGCTTCTTGTAAGCGAAGGTACCCCACGGGCAGATGAAGGCAGTTTTGTGTTGATCGACAGGCGAAATATTAATCCGGTTGTAACCAGAAAAGGCATCCATAAATGAGTAGATTTCACTCCTAGCATAATCGTCGATGAGTTGGTTGATAAAGGGCGTAGGATAATCATCCTTTGGACATGCACGGTTGATGTCACGGTAATCAACACAAACCCTAATAGTGCCCTACTTTTTGGTCACAGGGATAATATTAAAGACCCAGTTAGTCAGTGGGATAGGGTAAATAAACCCTGCCTTGATAATTTTTTCAGCTTCTCCCTTAATAGTCGTGGCTTTTCTCAAGTGCACAGGGCATAAACATTGTCTAACAGGCTTGGCACCAGGATACATAGGGATCTCATGTACCATGATACTAGGGTCAATACCAGGCATTTCTTCATATGACCAAGCGAAAACGTCGCGAAATTCTCTGAATAGATCGGTATAAAGCTGAATCTCCTCTGGGGTATAGGTAACTCCAATATGGATATTCTCAACAATCCCTAGTTTGACAGAGATGTCGATGGGCATAGTTTTCGTAATGTTCCCCATATTGCCTTTAGAGAAAACTTCATGAATCTGAATAGGAATCTGAAGTGGCTGAGAGGGGATACAGGAAGCAAGTTTCTCTAGATAGGTAGTCATGGCCCCATGGCTTCAGAGAAACAAGGAGCGATGGTGATGATCGAACCAGGGAGGCTCCTCGAAAGACATAGTCTATAAAATCACTTCATTGGAAGGAAAGATTTCCTTTAACAGATCTGAAGAAACACTATCTCTGAGCCAAGGGGATTGTACATACATGTCGAGAGGCCTACTCAGTGGAGCAAGATCAAAGGATGAAGTCGATGAGGAAAAAATTTCGACATAGTTGAGCTCAGCAGGACTCAGGCATGACGTCACCCTAGGAGTCTACCTGATTGATGGGAGGGACTACCCAAGGATCAAAATGGGTAGAAATCATGTTAATGGGGGTGATTTTAGGAGGTGGGAGCGAAAAGGCACCCATAAGGGCAGGATCTTTGAGAAGTCCAACGCCCACACTTTCATAAGCAATAGAGGTATGCTCCACAAATGGCACATTGCCATCGGAAGAAGAAGAGGCGAAGAAGGATAATTGATCAACCGTGAAAATTTTCCCTTGATGGGGAAAATGAAGGACACAGAATAGAGAAGAAGTCACAGCGTGCATGGCATATGTCCAACTTCGACCTAATAGAAGCTTGTAAGTCAAAGTTGCGTCAACAACTTCGACTTCAACCTTAACTGTCTTCCCCTCTAGAATGATGGGAAAACGTGGGAGGATACTGAAAGGACGGGAATTTCTTCCATCGAAGGCTTTTAAAGTATTAGGAGATTGACTCAATGTTGGGGAATTGATGGCCTTCCAACAAGTAACAGACATGATGCAAGTGGAGGAGCCCTCATCAATAATAGTACGATGAATATTCTTTGAGTTAATGATGAGTTGAATGAGGAAAGCAATCTGATGAGGCAATTATGGTACATGATTGTCAAGATCGAAAGTAATTAAATCTGAATCGGCCAGGTCAATGCCACCAATGGCTAATAACAGAGACTTCCTTTGGGAGGGACAACTCTAGAGGACTTCTGAAACAAACATAGCCGAAGGGGCTTGGGCTAAGTCTTCAACAATGATATAGTGCATGTGGCACAAGCATTAGGGTTGTAAGAAGATTTTTGTAGCACTCCCTTGGTAGGAGGTCGAATGACTAACTCAGTGCTAGGTCATTCAATATGGAGAGGGCCAGAACTGGACGAAGGAACACTTGAAGGAACTTCAGGTTCCTTTCTGCTGGGTGGAGAATATTCTTTCAATCGAGTACTAATATGGATAGGAATAGTCCCAACCACGAAAACTTGAGAGCCAAAAGTGGAAGAGGAATGAGGTTGATCGACTACCATTTGGGTTTGTTGAGAGGGAAAAGGTTATTTAAGCATGGCAAGAGTTCCAAGGGTCCCCTTAAGCAAACGAATAACCTCAGACCATGGAGGAGAGTCTTTAGTGTAGTGATCCTCATCACAGTGAGACAAGGGTACTTGGGTTTGCATTTAGTGCCATCATCGGCAGGAGGCTTAGGAGGGTCTTTCTTCAGTGGATCGACTTTATTTTTTCCTTTTCCCTTTTTCTTACCTTCCAAAGTTTTATCTGTCGTGGTGGACTGGATGGCATTGACTTTATCCAAGATCAGGGGATATGAGGCCAGTGAAAAATTATTGTGTAAAACCCCAATCTTGGCCAATGTGTTCTTCTCTTGTGATTTTGACCCTGTAAGCCTTTTGGACTATCTTATCCTTGACTAGAAAGCTTCATTTAGCTTGCTTTATGTGCTTGCTTGGTTTAGCCCACCCTCTAATGTGTTAAGTCTAGACCTGTGTGAAGATTTTTTTAATTTTTTCTTTGAATGCCTCGATCAGTGCTACTGTTGGCTAAAAAGTCGTGTCAATCAGCCATCAACACTAGTTGTAGTACTGGTCAGTCATGTTGATCGACGCTACTTTTAGCCCAAAAGTCACTCCAATCTTAGGGGTAAGAAAAAATTAGAATTTCTCCCATTACAGTGACAGTGTTTCTTGACCCTTAGAATCTCCTCTTCCTCCTAGAAGTGACTAGGATGCTTTGTTTTCAATTGAATGAGTAAAAGAGTCTCGTTTGTGCTCTTACTTCGAGTGTCTCTTTTCTCTTTCCAAGCATAGATTACATTGCTTGGTTTGTCGATTGAAGCATTTATGTGTTTGGTTTGTTTGATTTAGGGAAGAGGTTGCTTTTAGTTTCATTTATAATGCTTTGGATTTGATTAATGCTTGTTTTCTCGGAGTTGTGAAAATTTTCATTTAAAGTGCTTTATGGGAAAGATTCATTTTTCATTATAAAAAGGAGAACATCATTCTAGTTTACTTAAGCGAAAATATTGCATTAGTATCGTTATTGAGAAGCTAGATTTGCATCATCATAAGCATTGGAAATGAAATGAAACTTCTTATGTTGTTATAGGAAGATTAAGTGCATTTAGGACATGTATTAGAGAAATATTTCATTCTTTGATTGTTGCAATGATTTTTTGTTCCCTATCTCTCAATCTGCATTAACTTTCATCAAACAAAGATATATTTTCTCATAAAGCTGCATGTAGGAGTTTTGTTAGATGACAGCGGTAGGGCCTTGTAATTGAAACCTAATTCAAGATCAACCATTAAAATTTATTGAATTAACCTAAGGAAGCATTGAAACTTAATGCTCACATTTGTGGTCTAGGCTAGAGATGTGTTCCAGTGTATTTAAACCTAGCAGTTGTCGTTAGCTTCCGCATTAGACAATGCTAGTATGGATTTGTGCTCCTCGTACCGTCGAGTATATAATGGGAGACCCCACTAGACTAAAATCCTTTTATCCTTAGGAAGATGAGTTAGCCACCTTGTAAACGTGATACACCTCACACAACATTTGGGGAGATTTCCTACTCGTACTTCTTGGTTCGCCGGGAGGTATTTTGCAGTTCACGGTTGCCTAGTAATCCTTTTGCCTAGATTATCTGGAGCAGTCATTTTTGTATTTTTGACTTGTTAAAATTAAAAGATCATTTGAGCACTTTTCCTTTCAAGCTCCTTAATTCCAAAAGCGACTAGAGTCACCTTTCGTCCTTTTCTTGACTCTTAAAATATGAAAAGGCAAAGTTTTGTTTTAGTGTCTTAAAATTAACTACCCACGAAATATTCCTGGTTAAAGTTATCTTCCTTAGTGTTTCTTTAAAAGTTGATTCCAATGGAAACATTACCAGAGCTTACCAGTCAAGGGTTCTCCTTAGATGGTAATCCTGGTCCTTTTCCTTCTTTTGGAAATTCTGGTGTTCCTTATATGGCAACGTTATCCCTCCCTAGGTTAACCATTGGTTTACCTGTCTGGTTATTTTCAACCTCGGTGATCCCGAGTGTCCCAAATCCTACCCCACCATCTCCTTCATTTGAATCACAAAACATTGATATTAAGGTTTACCTCTGCCCTTCTTCCCCTGTTTCTTCCTATTACTCTACTACTTCACCTAGTGAAAGTTTGAAATCTAGTAACTAGGAGGCTAAGAAGAATAAGACAAGGAATAAGAAGTACAATAAGCAAGAGGCCAACCATGCAAATATTACTCCAAATGCACCCCCCATTGAAAAACCTTCTAATCCTTCACAGAAGGTAAAATTCCCTTGCAGGTTGTGTAACGGTGACCATCTCCTTCGAGACTGTCCTGGCATTCCCAGAGTCTTAGAGGTATGGTCTCAAAATCTAGATCGACCATCCCCATCGACCTCTAGAGATCATGTCGATGCTACACCCTCGGCTAATGATGGTAAGAAGAAGGGAAATATTAGATTCCCCTGTAGGTTATGTGAAGGGAAGCATCTTCTTCACCTTTGTGCTCTCATGGATAAATCTTCCAAAGTTTTGGAAAACCTTGCAGCTCCTCAACCCCAACTTCCTGTTAATCATCAGAGGGTTTTTTCTAACCCTCTCCCGATTAGTAAAGAGATTGACTTGGACTCATCTCTTGCCCATCCTGATCTTCCTTAGAAAAACTCTATTGTGTCTATTCCTGACCAGCCAATGGTCAAAAAGAGTGTCGACTTGGTTTCGCCACCAGTTGTTCACTCTGTTCTACAAGAGAGTGGTGATCATACTACTCATGTTCTTCTCATCTCTTCAGATTCTCATGAATTGAAGGGTGACCCTCCGGCCCCGGCTGTTCAGGAGAGTCCTTCTTCTATTCTTACAGAGCATGGTGGCAATCATATGATGCCCCCTCCAAGCAGTTATTTCGTTTCTTTCAATTGGAATCACTTGACTGCTTTCCGCCTCCCCTCTTATGTGCCTTTCCAGATCATAGTAGAAGCCTACAATATGGTAGTACCTGGCACTATATTAGATGAAGGTGCATCTGTTAGCATCATGTCTTCCACTACTTAGCAAGATTTGGGTTCCCCACAGCTTGTGCCTGTCAGCCAGAATATGTTGGCTTTCAACAGAGGAACTAGTCAGCCCTTAGGGATCCTTCCAAAATTTCCTATTACTTTGGGAGGAAATACCATCTATATAGACATGATGGTAGTCCAAGGTCCCTTAGATTTCAATCTTCTCCTTAGACGTGACTCTGTTTACGTCACGGGAGCTCTTGTTTCTTCACTTTTCCATGTGGTTTGTTTTCCACACGAAGGGAGATTTGTGACTATTGATCAATTGTCATTCATTGGTCACCAAGCGCCTCCTTTGCAACCATCATCCCCTATTGGCTCTTGTTTGCAAGCATTACCTTCCCTGCCATAGGTCAATTATGTGGCTACCCATTCTATCTCTGCCTCTGTTGAAGATCACACAGATGGTATGGTACATTATGTATGGGGACATTGGAACCTGATCTATCTATGGTACCAATTGGCATGTATTCCTCCCAGAGCATGGTTCTTTAGTCTAGTGAATACCTCTTGGGAGCCATGTTCGCGTATGGTTCATGAATGAGAGTCATGAGGATAGTTCCCGATCTTGTGTCAACCTCACTAAACAAAGAAACAATAATGAGGATAGTTCCCGGTCTTGTGTCAACCTCGTTAAAAAATGAAACAAAGGGTGAGCATAGTTATTTGTATTGTGTCAATCTCATCAAAAAATGAAACAAAGGTCTCGAGGATAGTTCTTTTACTATGCCAACCTTGTTAAAAAATGAAACAACTCCCTTTTCCAAATTGAGTCTTTGATTAAGATCTAATAAAATCCCAGTCGAGTCTTTCCTGGATCTCGAAAGTGAACCTTCATTCCATTCACCTAGTTGATTGAAATGAAGCTTGGGGGGCATGTACCTCGAATTGAGTCATTATGCTGGGGGCATGCAAACTTATAACAAGCATAGTTTTTCATTTCAAGCTTGTGTAAAAATGAAATTGAATCCAAGCAAAATTCTGCATGGTTCAAGCTTGTGTAAAAATGAACCCATACCCAATTTACATCTCATGATTGTTGTTTTTTAGCTACTTTCTGCTAGATGAGCCTTGGTTGTTTTATTCCATCGCCACCATTTGTTTGGCCGATCATATGCTTTCACTTGGTTGTTTTTCCTTTCCTGAAGAACCGCATCAATGAGTGGTTTTATTAGCCAGCCTCTTGACCATTACATGTTTTGAGCAGTTCCACCATTGTCGGAACTAGTTGCTACCCTTTATACCACTCATTCCTTCAGGACAAGTCACCTTTAAGCTCTTTTCTGACTTGTAAAACATGAAAAGATTGCTGAGTATTTTTCCCTTTTAACTCGTAAAAGAGAATAAAATGGGAGGTTCGCTTTCAAGCTCTTTTCCGACCCTTTAAACACAAAAATATAGTCGAGCCCTTGTCATTTCAAACTCATTAACGGATGCAAAACATCGTGTGCCCAATATAAGTTTACCCCTTTTTTGGGCTGGGATGCACTATTTATGAAAAAGGTACTCCTTGACTGAAATGGTCAAGCAGTTCTATCAAGTATTATTTTCTACCTTTTCGGGCTCGAGAGACACAAATATACAAAACGGGACCATGTGGAGTTTTCTTTTACGTGTCTTTTTCAAACTCTCTAAACATGAAAAAGATACCAAGTTACACCTTTGTTGGACTCGTTAAACTATTAAACGACATCAGATTCATCACCATGATGAATGTGAGCTTCTCCTTCCTAGGGCTCATTAAACTTACTAGGTTGGATTCATCCAAAGGATGAACTTATTTTGCAAGCATATGCTATCCCCTTGAAGCTTGTAATTAAAAAATAATTGGGATACCTTCCAGAAATGGTTGGGGAAAATTTGGAAATCTATCAGTCATGTCGGCATCCCAGTCTTTAAAATGACACTCTTTGCTTTGTGTCGGGTTGGGACATCCTCCTTTGCATCATTGACCTTCCTGAGTTTGGTCCATTCATTTTTTCTTTCTATTTGATCTCTGCCATGTCATTATGACCACCGATCCTATGGATCTAAAAGTTGCCAAACTTCCAAGTTGTCTCACTGATATGTTCAAGATTTGTCCTTTTGCAGTTACACTTACCCTTGATTCTCTGTACCATCCAAAATGATTTTACATCCTCTCGTCTCACATCGATGATGTGGGATTCATTATGGCCCTCCTTTGACACGTTTTCTTCCCATCAACTTCAACCCATTATTTAGGAAGTTGATCAAGAGACTCCCTTCCAGTACCTTAGAGCTTGCATGCCCTAATGGCAAGTTCTTCACACTCGACGACAAGTTCACATCATTGGCTTTCGATCGAGTGATTTCATGGGTGTTTGAATTTAGTTCCTATATTCACATTCTGTGGATTGTGTTGATAGTACAATGAGGACCATTGTCATTATTGGTGGTTTCTCTCGCACTTGTTAACAATTTACATCATTGATTGGTAATCAAGCAACTTTCTAGCATGTCCGACATCAACACATCTATTCACATGCTAGGATCTGTTCTTTGATCGGGTCATGTTGGAATGTAAGACCCTGGACTCAAATCACAAAAGTCCAGGTTGCAAAGTGGTGTGACATGGTTATGATGATATGTATGTCTCTTTCAGATGGCTAGCTGCAACTAGACCACGAGTTATCATATGTGATCCTTCTCATTATTGGATGGTTGCGACCATACTGTGGTTTCGTTATGATCCTCTTGAATGGATGGTTGTGCCCATATCTGGATCCATTTACATTATCATTCTCTTGATGGTTGCGTTCATGCCATCATTCATGTATAATTTGATAGAGATCTTATTTTATGTATATGTATATGTACTTTCTTGCAAGCTTTCCAACAGCAAACCGGTTCCCCGCACTGATTTATAAAGCATTTCATCCCTCACTCCAGTTCGGCCTTCATGATTTAGGGGGCATCTATTACATAGCATTTTGTCACTGTCCCTGTACTCCCTATTCCTTGATCCTGGAGGACCTCTACAGTGAACCCTACATGCTTTTCCTTCATGAAAAAACTCCCATTATGTCCCTCTTCATAAGCAAATCATTTCCCTTTTGCACCATTTCCCCTGAAACTTCTATTTTGCCCAGTTTACAAGACTGACGCTAATGGCCTTTGTCTCCCCCATGCTGATGTGCAGAGATTAGCACTGCTCCTCGCTCCAACTAGAGCGACTAAGCTATGTTTCAGTCGCGTCGATCCTATTATGGATTTTTTTTTAGATTAGAGCTGAAGCTTCCAGCTCTAGAAGCTCTATAACATAAGTCTGGTAAATGGTTTGGTCGGATGGGGTAGAGGATGAAAATTTGGGCTCCTTTCCCCTATATTGATGGAACTACTTGAAGGGATAAGTCCTTCTCCCATGAGAAGAGGATCCATCTCCCATCCATATTTCCTATATAAAATTCCCTTCTTCCTAAGCACAAACTAGTGTTAGTTGCAGAGTTTTTGGTTGAGTGTTGATACTATTTTGGTTTGGAGTAGACAAGAAAGCTATTACTAGTTGTAGCTATCTAATTATGTGAGGGAGAAGTGTGTCTTGGTTTGGAGTGAAGCGTAAAGGGAAGAGCTTTAAAACTATTGTTGTTTGAAGCCATCATGGAATGCTAGCATAAGTGTGTTAGAACCTGGTCTTGTTAGAGGAAGACTGTAGCATCAAGATGAATGGTTGTAATATCTCTTTGATATTAATATAAGCAACTATCAATTGATTTCCTACATGTCTAGTAATATTACATATTCATGGCTTAATGTTTCTTGACTCATTAAGTAGGTTGAATTGAAATTTGTCTATTATTATGTTTGTGTGTTGTTGTTGTTTACTTGTTTCAAGAGCTTGAAGAAGGAAGTGAGAGATTTATGGAGTGAGCAAGCGAGGACATCATCAGGTAGGATAAGCGACTAAGAGGTAGGCCCTCTTGATTGATTCTAACCTAAGGAAATCTTCCATAGAATGTATTTGTTGTGGCTAGACCCATCATCAGGCTAGAGGAATTCGTTCGTGTCTGCACTTATAATTTTACTTCACCACACCTCTAAACTAACCTGTGGATTCATCTAGTTACCATATACTTGTTTTGTTACGAGTGAGATTCGATCAAGGACAACAAATGCATCATAATGCCAACAATATCCCCCCTTTGGACTTGATGGAAACCATGTTGTTTTTGACCACCTCAACCTGTAGAAACCTGTTAGATACATTAAATAACCATTATTCAAACACCAAGATACTCTCCCCCTTTGACATCAAAGGCAAAGGGCGGACCAAAGCTCCCCCTTTTGATCTGATTTGCAATATATTGTCCATGCTCCCCCTAAGCACATGTTGAATCTTCAGGAAGATTTTGAAATTAAGAACATACTCATTTGAGTATGACCTTCCTAGCACCAAGGGCTCATACTTACATCAATCACCCAACCAAGTGGGAATACATATTTGACTCAACCACCCAACCAAGTGGGATTACATTTTTGACACTACCACCCAACCAAGTGGGATTACATATTTGACATGACCTCAAAATTCCATACATGAATCAATATGACAATTATTACATCATAGGTCTCCACATGAACTTTACATCAAATGACATATATGACATTAATAACTAAGACCAAAATCTCTTAATAGTAGCATAATTCAGCAACCATAATTCCAACAATGCATTATATTATGCAAGGTTAATGCTCCCCCTGAACATGTGCTACCTGTTCATTGTCAACAACTTGTTAATAAAAGCATATTCATCAATAAGATAAATATCAATGAGAAAAACATAACTCAATACCATATCAGAAGACTGTACCCATCAACACCAGACCAAGAAAAATCAAATCATAGCTGCCAGTAGCATGTCAGAGTCTAATCTTGAGTTTGTATCACTATTTTTCTATCAAAGAAAAACATACGTGATTGTCTACAAAGAAACTCG
The DNA here is from genome assembly GCA_000404065.3 of Pinus taeda. Lineage (NCBI taxonomy): Eukaryota > Viridiplantae > Streptophyta > Pinopsida > Pinales > Pinaceae > Pinus > Pinus taeda. The sequence goes on from APFE030771939.1 coordinate 63,553, forward strand.
TGTATATACGTGACTATACTTCATGAAACCCATGTATACAAAGAAACCTTTTGAATTTTCACCTATAGACTGAGAATACAAGATTAACAACAAAATGAGGTAGAGACAACTCCTAGTTTATGTCTAAGATATTCAAATTATTATCTTGGAATAGTTTTAGTAAATATATCATCAACTTGTTCTTTGGAGGGAACATACTCCAATTTAACCTTTTTCTCAAGCACTTGTTCTCATAGAAAGTGGTAATTAATTGCAATATGCTTGGTCTTGGAGTGCATAACAGGATTTTTCAAAATACTAGTAGCACTTGTATTATCACATATGATGGAGATGGGTGGAGAACATTTGATTTGTATGTCTTTTCATGTTTGCATCATCCAGAGAAGTTGTGTGCAACAAAATGAAGCAGCCACATATTCTGATTCTATTGTAGATAAGGCAATGTAACTTTGTTTCTTTCTAAACCAAGATACTAGTGCTCTTTCGGTCATCAACACTTCTAGCCCAATTCGCATCTACATATGCATGAAGGGTAAGACTTGCATCTTTAGGATACCATAGACCAAAGCCTTGGGTTCCTTTGAGATATTTGAATATTATCTTTACTGTCTGAAGATGTGATTCCTTTGGATTGGCTTGGAAACATTCAAAAATCCCAACAGCATGCATGATATCTAGTCTGGTACCTGTTAGATAAAGCATACTTCCAATCATAGACATGTACTCTAGTTGGTTTAGTGTGAGAGAATCATCATTAGAATTGAGGCTACATCTTGTCATCATAGGAGTACATACAGGTTTGCAATCTCCCATCCCATAATTCTTCATAATTTGCTTGAGATATTTTTTTTTTGTAAGCTGGGGTGGGACTCTCCGATTTACATGTCCATTATGTACCCCTCTACGGGGGAAGGGTAGCCCAAGATTTGAACCCAAGACTTCTGGTTCGGTGAGACTTCATTTCCACGGCCCTTGCCGCTTGAGCTACCCCATGTGGACAATTTGCTTGAGATATTTTATTTTTGAGATAAAGATGCCATATTTTGCTTGTTTCACTTGTAGACCAAGAAAATAGGCTAGTTCCCCAAGTAAAGAAATTTCAAATTCTTGTTGCATAAAAGAATCAAATTTTTGACTCATAGATTCTTCATTACTGGCAAAGATGATATCATCAACATAAACAACAATAATTAGCAGTTTATCATCCTCAATGTTTGTGTACAAGTTGTTGTCTGCAGATCCTTTTGTGAAACCTTTTTTTTAATATATTTTTCAAGACGATAATACCATGCCCGCAGAGCTTGTTTTAGTCCATATAAATCCTTTTTGATTTTGCATACAAGGTTTTCATCATTCCCCAAAATGAATCCTTCTAGTTGTTCAATAAATACTTATTCTTCTAGATCAACATTAAGGAAATAAAATTTTACATCCATTTGATAAACTTTGAAATGTCGAAAACTTGAAAATACAAGAAAGATTCTTATGGCTTCAAGTTTGGCTACTGGTGCAAATGTTTCTTCAAATCCTATCCCTTCTTGTTGAACATAACCTTTACGAAAAAGTCTAGATTTGTTCCCAATGACCTCTACATTTTCATTCAGCTTATTTTTGAATATCCATTTTGTCCCAATAACATTTTTATCATGAGGCCTTGGAACCAATTCCTAAGTATCATTCTTTTCAATTTGATCAAGTTATTCATCCATGGCCTTAACCCAACATTCATATTTACTATATTGATTTACATTTTGTGGTTCAATGGTGGATAATAAAGCTAGATAACTAGAATATCCTACAAGGGTTCTTCTTATTTTTTAACCCAGATTCCTTTCCTCCTAGAATTTGAGTTTCTAGATGATTCTTTTGAACATACCTGGATGGATCCTTTTCTTTTTCTGGCATGTCTTATTCTACTACTTCATTAGTTTATTCTTCTATATCGTTGCCAGTTGATGTGGGAAAGAATTCAGCATTATCATCATCTTTTGTTGAGGTTACCTTTTTGGGATCTGTGCATGGTTCATCAATCACAACATCAATGCATTCATCAATTTTCTGAAGTCTCTTATTGTAACATTTGTATCCTTTGCTTCTAGATGAGTAAACAAGAAGCATTCCTTCATTTGCTCAAGCTTCAAACTTACCAAGTTTTTCATCATTATTTTTTATGAAACATTTTCTTCCAAAAACTCTAAAATTCTTTACAGTGGGAGGCTTACCATACCAAAGTTCATATGGAGTTTTATCACTATTCACGTGAACATGAGCCTTATTGAGAATATTTATTACGGTATGTGTAGCTTCACCCCATAAGGTGTTAGGAGTTCTAGATTCATAAAGCATAGCATGAGCCATTTGTTGAACAGTTCTATTCATTCTTTCTCCCACGCCATTTTGTTGAGGAGTTCTAGCTACAAAAAATTGTCTTTTTATGCCATGTTGTTCACAAAAATCAAATAATTCATCTGATATGTATTCTCCTCCTCATTAATATCTAATACATTTGATTGTTAGATCTAATTAATTTTAAAATAATACTTTGAAGACTTTAAATTTATCAAATTCTTCATCTTTTTGTTTCAATAAACCGATCCAACACCTTCTATAAAAGTCACCAATGAAAAAGATATAGTATTTTTCTCCACAAGGTGACTTTTTCCTTATTGGTCCACACAAATCAATATGTATAGGTTCAAGAGGCTTGCTTGTTGATCCTTCTTTGGAATTGAATTGAACTCTGGTTTTCTTACCAAATTGACATGACTTACACATGGTACTTTCTAGTAGGGTGATGTTGGGTAGATCAAAAATAGCTTTGAGCCTGCTTGATTTGCTTAATTGAGAGAAGCTTAGATGTCCCAACCTTCTATGCCATAACTAGTTTTTCTCTACCTTGCCTAGTGTTACACTGAAATTTGTCACCATGACTATCTGCAGTTAATATGGCTCCATCAATAGTCATATTATCCTCCTTGTCAAGCCTAATACCTCTGTTCTTCATGTCAAACTTCAAAAAGAGAGAAAGTCACTAAAAAACATGTTTATCTCTGGGTACGCAGGTTCTCTCTACCTTGCCTGCGTGTACGCATCCCAAACTCATTGTACCTGCATACTTGTACGCTCTGTAAGCCAAAGGATGGGTGGGTACCCCTGTAAAGGTCAAAAGGCGCGAGTTTCATCTTTAAAAAGTTACTTGTGGTCACTTCTAGAGCCTTCTAGAAGAGTGTTTGACGTGTATTGAGCGCCTCCAGATGGTTCATGCATCCCTATGATAGAGGAACTTATCCTATCAAGAGAGGAGCTACCCCATCCAAAAGAGGGAGTATCCCATTGATGTTGGAACTGAATAACTTCCTCTAGAACACTATAAATACAGGCCTTGGGCCAGAGGAGGGGGAGGTTGAAAGCTGAACATTCTAAAGGGTAAATGCTGCTGGAATTAGGACTTCCATTGTTGACTTGTGAGGAGAGATCACTATCCTTCCTTGTTGCCATAGTGGGAGTGGGTGAGCTTGTCAAAGTAGAGGAAATCTCTTGCTGGACCCTGGGGGGAGCTTGCACAACACCAAGGCTCAGGTTGTAATGGTTCCTTTTTTGTTTCCTTAATACAAATAAGTCCATTCTTCTCAATGATTTGTTGTTAATGAATTATTTCATGTACTCCTTGGTCTATGTGATGAATATGCTTTATTTTATGAATTCTTCAGGTGTTATGTAATCGTTTGCTTTGTTAGTGTATGCAGGTCCAAAGTGAAGGAGGAGCTCATCTGGATCAACAAGGCTGGACTGCTACAACAAGCGTTGGACTTGAGGTAGGATCGAAAAACACTTGGTTTCTCATAGAATAATGTATGTTTAGAGAAGGATTGCCCTTAATTGTCTTGTTTGTCACTAGAGAGTCTTAGACTCCTAGGGAGGTTAGGTTTGTCACAAAAATAACTCTTTCCGCATGACAAATTGGCGACACACTGGGGAATCCATTGATGTGATTGATTTTTCCCTTGAGTATTACTTTGATCTGAAAAGAGTCTTGTTTCTTTTGTTTTTTGATTGCTTGACTGTGTTTTTGGGTGGCTTAGCTTAGAGTCGAGTTAGAACTTAGTTTTTCTTCATTTTGTAGTAGTACGCACCCTCTGATTTAGACACAGTGCGTACCTGTATGCACTGTATCTGTGTACACAGAGCGTGCACACACCTGGTTAAACAGGCTGCCTGCCTACCCTGTTAAAGTTGAGAAAATTCCCTTTTTCATCACTTTTTCCCTTTAGATTTTGTTTTTCTTAGTCTTTACTGCCCAGATCCACTGGTTCACTGTCAAAAATCTTCACCTGTACTTGTTCCATTAGTGTCAAAGTTTTAGTGAAATTCCTTGAGATTTTAGCCTTAGGGTTTTGATTTTTATATTGGTCCTGTAGTGACTTTGGGTTTAGAAGTTGCAAAGCCTTAGATATCTCTGGTTTTGTCAGTCTTCTTAGGAGTCGGACCAGTTGCAAAATCTACCCTCGTGAGCGACCTACCTTTGTGTTGCATCTTTGCAAAATTTCAATATAACTTGTTCATTTAAAGTTGTGAATTTCATTTTCAAAAAGAACAAAAAGAGATTGAGTTTTTGTTTTGATTAGTTTGTGATTATGCATAAACTAGTCCTTGGATTAATCATTGCCAAGTAAAACATCCCGGAATCATCCTAGTAAGCTTTTGCTTCTTAGATTAACTTGTTAGTAAAAGATTAGGTAAATTTCCTTTATTTGCTTTGAGTGATTTTTCATAGATTTTCATAGATCTTGAAATTGCTTTAATTAGATTAGTTTTACATGCTTTTATTAAATAGGAAAATTTCAACGATCTCCTTTGCAAAATTTTCTTTAGAGTAGCATTTGACGTCTTTTAAAGAGAAAGGAATTTTTTCATGATGTAAAGAGTGGTCATGTTTTGTGCGCTTTGAAAGATAAAGAGAATTGTTTCTTTGATTGTCTTTTGAGAAAGTTGTTTTTATTGAAAAGATTGCATTCTCTCAACTCTCTTAATTAGAACATTCATTGAAAGAGAAAATTATCAATCATCTTAGGTGCATCTTTTAGAGAATTGGAGTCGAGTCTATACACCACCAAGTTTCATCTCCATCACCTTTGTCTTAAAGAACATCCATTAAAATCAACGCTTAAAGTAAAATTAACTTGGAAATTTTTATTTTTCTAGGGCTCTGAAGCACCAATATAGATCAGGCTAGTGTCTTGGAGTAGGTGAGTAATTAACTCTCCAAGACTATAAAACCAAACAA
>APFE030771939.1:84946-103141 GCA_000404065.3 Pinus taeda
AATATGCTTTGTTTTATGAAATATTCAGGTGTTATGTAATCGTTTGACTGTTAGTGTATGCAGGTCTTAAAGTGAAGAAGGAGCTCATCTGGATCAGAAAGGCTGGACTGCTACAACAAGCGTTGGATTTGAGGTAGGATCGAACAACACTTGGTTTCTCATAGAATAATGTATGTTTAGAGAAGGATTTCTCTTGTTTGTTTTGTTTGTCACTAGAGAGTCTTAGACTCCTAGGGAGGTTAGGTTTTTCCGCAAAAATAACTCTTTCCGCATGACACCTAGGTAACATTGTTCTTGTCCGTCTTTTAATATATATAGATTTCTCGGGGTTCTTGTTCCTTTTATTATGGTCTTTCCTTTGTCAAGTTCACGAACCACACATTATTTTGATCGGAATACCACCTCATTTCCTTGGTCACACATTTTTGAAACACTCAAAAAGTTATGATTTAATCCATCGACATACATAACATACTAGCTTTAACCTTTTCTTTTTGAAAAATAGAACATTTACCCTTAATGACAATAAGTGAGTCATTTCCAAAAGTGACATTCTTTTCTTTCTCTAAAGAATTGTATGAAATAACTTTATATTTATCACCTGTCATGTGTTTTGAGCATATCCTATCAATGTACAATTGATTTTCTTATCCTTTTGCAAACAATGCTATGCCACATCTTTTAGACTGTAACTCCTTCATTTTCCATACCTTAGAATTTGTTGATATTTTATCTTTTTGAGATGTTGGCTATAATTTTCTCATGCATTCATATTCTTCATGTCCAAAGTAATTTCAAAATAGGCATTCAATTTCATATTTAAGAGGTGAGAAGTTATTATAAGTGTTCTTCTTGACTCTTGTCTCATTCCTTTGTTTTCTTGCTTCCATAGTCATGATGGTTTTGTATGCAACACATTGAGGAGCTTTATGACCAAAATTATGACATGAGAAACATTGTCCATTAAAGAAGAAATTTTTGTGATCATAGAATCTTTTGGTGTTGTTTACCTTTTGACTGGTGCTTATGTTATTGTTCATCCTTGGATTAGAGTGAACATGATTTACATATGGAATGCCTTTATTCATTTTCTTAGGACTAAAGCTTTGCTGACTGGTTTTTGCTGCATTTAGATAGCTTCCGGTGATGGATGAAGAATTTTATGTTTGAGATGTTTCTCCAGTGTATCCAAGACCTGTCTTCATAAGAGGAGAGTTTTGTACCTTGATAATTTCATCTAAGGTTTCAGATCCTTTAGCAAATCTAAGATTCAAAGTTTTTATTTTCTCAAGTTCCTTTCTTAGACTTACTACTTCACATTCTAACTTTTCATTATGCTTTTCCTTTTCTATGAGTTTATGCTTCAATGTATCTATGGCTACTTTGTTTTCTTCCCAAAAAAAATTTGATTCGAGTAATTTCTTCAAAGAAATCTTTTTCCTCTAAAGCATCCACAAATTTATCATTAGACTCATTAGTATTTTTCTTAAAAGCCATGAATAATTTAAGATCTTGATTAGATTCTCCTTCTTCACTATTTGGCAAGCCATCACCATCTTCACAAGTATAATAAATTCTTCTATTGCCAAACCATCTCCTATTACCTTTTGCAATATCCTTCCCTTTTTCATGGTTTTCTTTATGAGGACATTTAGCGGCATAATGACCAACTCTACCACAAGAAAAAGAGTTGAAGAGAAGCTTACCTATGAACCTTCTGGTGCCCAATTGAAGTTTCTTACAAAGTTCACCTCATCTTATTCTGATATATATTTTCATTCCTTGTGTTCTTCCTTTTCTTTCCTTTTTTATAATGCTTTAAATGCGGATTCTATGACTTTTGAGGGACCTCCTTTCCTAATTTCAAAAGTAGTCAGGATCCCGTGAAGTTGATCAATAGTAAGAGTCTACTTATCCTGATTCTCTTAAATGGTAGACACTTTTGACTCGAATTTAGGAGTTAGAGATATTAATATTTTCTCTGCTAAAGTGGTGTCATTTATTTATTCACTCGGATTTTTCATGTGCTTTACAATCTCATCTATACGTAGAAAGAAACTAGCAATACTTTCATCATTATGCATTTGGAGAGTCTCATATTGAATTTTGAGAGTTTAGAGTTTATCACTTTTTACCTTGATATCACCTTCATAGATTTGAATGATTTTGTTCCATATCTATTTTGTTGTGTTTAACTGCATAACTTTCACAAATTCTGATTTTATTAGACTTTCCAATAATGCATTGAAAACTTTGGCATTGGTTTCATATGTCTTATTTTATGTTGCATCTATGGGAACTATGGTTGGATATTGGTAAGCTCCTTCCACAATTTCCCAAAAAACTACTCCAAGAGACTAAACATAGGATCTGGTTCTTATCTTCCAATAAATTAAATTATTTTTGTTGAAGAGTGGTGGTCTGATAGATGTCGTTCCATCTTGATTGCTCATATTGGGAGATATTCCTTCAAGCGATCAAGTTTCTTTTGAAGGAGCTTCTGTGATTCCAATTTTTGGTAAAAATACCGAGAGGGGGTTGAATTAGTATTTTAAAAACTCACAATAACAATTTTCCTTTCTGAAATATGTACACGACTTTACTGAATCCAACTCATGTATGTACACGAATATTGTAAAAGAAACTAGTGTATGCTTAGTAAACTTGTAAAACAACTAATTCTTAATCTGTTAAACTTAAACCAAAATGTAAGAGATTTATCAGCCATTTGATAAGCAATAAGCAGGTGCAGTAAGAATATAATAAAGTATCACGCATAAGCAACACACATGAACACCAGGATTTAAGGTGGAAACCCAATGTGGGATAAAACCACCATTGTTGTCATTGCATTCTTCAAACTTATTAATATTAAAAACTTCTTACATTCTTGTATTGGTGTAGACTCATGCCAGTACGCGGGCACCCACCTGTTGAAGGCTATAACTTTCACTTTTTCTCCAGCTCCTACTGGAAGGGAGCTCCAACCCCCTAATCTAATTACTAGCTACTATTGGCAGGAGCTTTGACTTCCTCACTGAAGGCTTCAACCCTAAGCAACATCAGTGGGCCATGTTTCATAAATTTTCACACTAGACTCACTTGCTTTAATGTAGGTTTTAACCCCATACAAAAATTACCTGTATATGAATTCTAAAACTTAGAAAATAAATAATGCACGAGCATAACACATAAAACACATATACACAGACATTTCCCCTGGATCCCAAAACCGAGACTACCAGCTTGATTTTTCATTATATTCCTTTCAATGTTACAATGCATATTTATACATGCTGAAGCATCCAATACCATGGACCGAAAACCATCGCATCCAAAACCATGGACCGAAAACCATAGGTAAGTCCACCCAACCTAATATAGGGTCCCAAAAAAATTTTCCCAAGGCACTGCCCTGGACCCCATAGAGGGGGCTACCCGCCCCCCTCAAACCCTCTACTACACAATCAGTACAATGAAGGGGGGCTCCCCCACCCCCCTCTAACCCCTCAGTTCACTACATAGGTTAGTTGTGGAAAGAATATAACACAACCCAACATTCTCCCACTTGTTTTTTTCTTTCCACAGGGGGCCACAAGAGAGTTTAGTCATTTTTCCAGCCTTGAAATGCCCATTGTTTCTCTACACCAAGAGAACTTCTCAAAGATCACAAATTTTGTCAATGCATCTGCAGTATTCTTCAAAGTGTCCACCTTTACCTGCAACACCTTTTTGTCTTCTATCATATCCCTCACAAAGTGATATTGAACATCAATGTGCTTTGTCTTTGAACAATAAGCAACGTTATTTTCCAAGAAAATTGCACTTTGGCTATCACAACCTATCCTTATAGCTCCCTGTACTAACCACATACTTGAACACAATCTTTGCAATCAAATTGCTTCCTTTCTTGCATGAGTGGTTGCCATGTAGTTTGTCGCTGTGGTTGATAGTGCCACTACAGATTGTTTCTTACTCATCCAACTAACTACACCTCCAAATAGGTTAAACACATACCCACTTGTAGATCTTCTCTGATCCAAATCTCCAGCACAGTTTGCATCAACAAAGCCATGGATATCCAAAAATCTGTCCAATCCTGGTCTTCCTTGGTAGCACAAACCATAATCACTAGTGCCACACAAATACTTGAAAATCCACTTCACTATTGACCAATGCTCCTTCCCCGGTTTTGACATAAACCTGCTCAATACTCTAGTCTAGTACAGACCATTACATACATCAGGCTACTGACCACACTTGCATATGGAACATGAGACATATCCTCTTCCTCTTCTTGTGTCTTGGGACATTGTTCAACATATTTCTTTACACCTACAAGAATAGGAACCTTCACCGGTTTACTATCCTGCATATTAAACCTATGCAGTATTATCTCGACATACTTCCTTTGGTTTAACTAGAGCTTCCTCTTTGCCCAATCTCTTTTAATTTTCATGCCCAAAATATAGTTTGCAGCACCAAGATCTTTCACGTCGAATTTGGAGGACAATTGGGTCTTCAAATCCTGGATAATTTCTTTGTCATTTCCAACCAGCAACATATCATCCAAATACAAGACCAGATAAATAACACGGTACCAATTAATTTAAAATACACACAATGATCTTCTTTGCTTCTAGTGAATCCAATTCCCCGTATAAATGTATCAAATTTCTGATACCACATCCTTGGCTACTATTTTAACCCATACAGAGACTTCTTTAACTTGCATACTAGTTCTTTCTTACCCTTCACCGCAAAGCCTTCAGGTTGCTTCATGTAGACTTCCTCTTCTAGATCCCCATGAAGAAATGATGTCTTCACATCCATTTGTTCTACCTCAAAATCAAAAGCGGCAGCAACAGATAAAAGTAATCTAATAGAAGTTACCTTGGCAACAGGAGAAAAAATATCACCAAAATCAATTCCCGACACCTGTGAATAACCTTTTGCTACCAATTGAGTTTTGTATTTCTCCACCTTTCCTTCTACATTTGTCTTCTTCTTGAACACCCATTTGCTACCAATGGGTTTCCTTCCAGCCAGCAACTTCACCAAATCCCAAGCCCCATTTTTTTGCAAAGATGCCATTTCATCAACCATGGCCTCTTTCCAGATTTTTCCATCCTCTGAATCTACTGCTTCCTTCATAGTTTTGGGATCATCATCAGTAAAAAATAAAGCAAAAATTGAAGAGAAAGTAGATGGACTATACTTTCTGGTTTCCTTCTTTCTCAAACTAATCTTCTTACACCCAGAGTTTGTGGCTCTTCATATTCTAATTCCTCCTCTGCTGTAGAGTTTGATTCTTCCTCCTTTAGCTCAAACTCTATCTTCTCAGGTTCCTTTGGTTGGGCTTCATGTTTAATAACATTTTCACCTTTGAACACCACATCTCAGTTGTACACAAACTTCCTTGTTGTTGGGTTCCAAAGCTTATAACCCTTTAAACGATCCTTATACCCAATAAAGATGCACTTTTCAGATTTACTATCCAACTTGGTTCATTTCTCCTTTTGAACATGTACATATGCATCACATCCAAATACCCTTAGATGTGAAAGAGAGAGTTTCTTACCAGTCCATACCTCTTGTGGAGTCTTATCCTCCAACGCTGATGAAGGTGACCTGTCGACCAAGTAACATGCAATATCCATTACCTCTGCTTAGAATTCTTGTCGTAACCCGACACCACTGAGCATGCTTCTTTCCCTTTCCATCAACATTTTATTCATTCTTTTTGCAACTCCATTTTTTTGAGGTGTATATGGAGTATTCTTCTGCATCCTATAACACACTTCTTACAGAATTCTTCAAATTCCTTCCTGCAAAACTCTCCACCATTATCTGTCCTCGACACCTTTATCTTCTTCTCTGTCTGATTTTCCATGAGAGCCTTAAATTCTTTAAACCTGTCAAAGGCTTTAGATTTCTTCTTAAGGAAATATATCCATGTATTCCTTGAGAAGTCATCTATAAATGATACATAGTACACAGACTTACCCAGTGATGGAACTTTCACAGGTCCAAACACATCACTGTGCACAAGCTCTAATATTTGTTTCGTCCTCTTACCACCAGAGGGGAAACTCACCCGATTCTGCTTCCCATATACCCAATTTTCACAGAAATCAAAATCCAGAGAGCTATTACTCATACCTTCTACCATACCTTTACCATGAAGTATTCGAAGGCCCTTCTCTCCAATATGTCCAAGCCTTTGATGCCACAACATGGTCTTCTCTCTAGAGACCACTAGATTTTCTATTCCACTTTCAAGAACCATAGAACTATTTCACCCATCAATAACAGTGCTACCTTGCAGCTTGTACAGAGTTCCAATTCGAACTCCTTACATCAATACCAGTGCTCCCTGAACCATTTTCTAGGTATCCTTCTCGAACACTATTTTTACACTTGCATCATCCAACTTGCTTACAGAAATTAGATTTCTGGCCAATGCAGGAATATGCAGAACACCTAGAAGTGTTCTAACCCTTCCACCTTGCAACTTCAACTTTAATTTTCCACAACCAATGATTCTAGCCTTCCTATCATCTCCTAAGAAGACATCACCGCCATCGTATTTCTCATACTCGCAGAACCACTCTCTATGGGGAGTGAAGTGAAAGGATGCACCTGAGTCAATCAACCATGCCTCATGATCTACATGTGTACTTGATGAAGCCAAGTACACATCCCCACCTTCATCTGAGGTGGTTTTCGCCTCTGCAGAAGGAGCATCATCAGATCCCTTTCCTTTATCAGGAGCTTTAGATTTACACTCCCTTCTGAAGTGCCCTTCCTCTCCGCATTTCCAGCACACCACCTTTGTAGGTTTTCCTGGAGATTTAGATCTCCCTCTAGATTTAGATCTCCCACTCGATGACTTATTTTTGTTTCTGTTCTGGGACCATCCTCGTACAAACAAGGCATCACCATTCTAGTTTTCCATATTTTTCTGTCTCATCTCCTCCGTCAGCAAGGCTGAGACTATTTCATCAAACTGCAAAGCAGTTGCATTGCTACCTATTACAATAACCAAACTATCCCACAGATTTGGTAGAGAACACAACAAACTGATGCACTTATCTTCATCTAAAATTTTAATATCAACAAATGATAATTGACTTACCACAGTATTAAATGCATTCAGATGCTCTGTCACCGAGTCTCCATCTTTCATCCTCACGTTATATAGCTTTTTCCTTAGGAACAGTTTATTCACCAGAGACTTAGATTGGTACAAAGTCCCTAACTTGTCCCACAAATCCTTCACCGTAGCTTCCCCTGATACATTCAGCAATACTGAATCTGAGACACACAATCGTATTGTGCTCTTAGGCTTCTGATCCAACTTCTTCCATTCTTCATTGGACACTCCCGTTGGTTTAGTACGTGGATCTACTATGATGCACTGATCTTTATCCACCAACAGATCCTCCATCTTGAGTTTCCACAACTCAAAACTCTGACCATTAAATTTCTCAATCTCCATCTTTCCACTTCTCGCCATATTCTTTCACCACTAGAATCGATCCCGTAGATCTCCCATTGAACAAGTTCTACCACAGGCCTAAGCGAAATCCCTCAGTAAAAAAGGCGTCCCCTTGAAGCCAAAACACCTCTGATACCAAATATAGGTTTTAACCCCGTACAAAAATTACCTGCATACGAATTATAAAACACGGAAAATAAACAATGCGAGAGCATAACACATAAAACACATATACACAGAGATTTTCCCCTGGATCCAAAAACTGGGACTACCAGCTTAATTTTTCATTATATTCTTTTCAATGTTACAATACATATTTATACATGCTGAAGCATCCAATACCATGGACCAAAAACCATAGGTAGGTCTGCCCAACCTAATATAGGATCCCAAAAAAAAAAAATCTCCCGGGGTGCTGCCCCGAACCCTATAGAGGGGGCTACCCACCCCCCTCAAACCCCCCTGTGATCCCCTGCTGCACAATTGGCACAACAAAGGGAGGGCTATGCCCCCTGCTCTAACCACTTGGTTCACTACATAGGTTAGTCGTGGAAAGAATATAACACAACCCAGCGTTTAATACATCACAACTTGTATATCAACTGAAGCAAATACCAACTTAATTCAAATAGAACAGTGAGATCACTGTAACTAGAACACATAATTGAACTTAGAATACTGCATCAAAACATAGAATCAATTACAACCCTGATCATTCATATGCCAACATGTATATGCTACTTCACTTAAGGAAACCCATGTGTATATGTGCTTTTTTGTAGAGCAACCTATGTACAAATATCAATATACTAAAAACTTGTAATTTTGAATTAGACACAACGTTGACTAGAGTTATTCTGAAATATTTTTGTTATCTTATGGAACCCTCATACAATTAGAAACATCAAAAATATTTTCAAATAATCAACATGTAACCAAATTCAACTTCATCATTCAATCAGTTCTACTTCAAACATCATCACTCAACCCAGATCAACATGAGGACATCATTGGCAGACAATAGAGATACAGTATCATTAATCATTTTGATCAGTCATTTATTAATAGAAACCATTCCTTTATGTACACAACTTTGAAGAAACAAACCCACATGTATATGCGACTTAACTGAAACCAACTTGTGTATAGATCTGCAAATTTTGACCTTAAATTGCACAAATCTTCATGACTTAGAAAGACCCAAATCATAATATTCAGAGATAAAAACATGCGTCAATAGTTAGATCTATTTATCCTATGAGTAGATCATACAATGGAAATTCATTTCAAGTCTCATGATCCTGATCCATCATTGTATTCATCAGTGCATAATTATTTCATATCTATGTGTCAACTATGGCCCTTACAATGAAAATATCTTTCAAATTGAAGTATTAATCAAAAACCATTTCACATCACACCTAGCACTTTGATCTTCACCTCCTTATATAGTTAGAGTCTTAGCCAATACCATGAGTCAAAACCGCACTAGTGTTGGTGGTAATCTTGGACATGATCAAGTAACTGTTACTGCACTCGATATTGTGGGTTAATACCATGGCAAGGACCCTTGGTATCCTTCAATTAGTGTGCCAGCATGTACGTGAATTTTCTCCTTTGTACCTCCATGTATACGTGACTTAGCCTTGATGAACCCGCGTATAGATCTTCAAATATTCACCTTTATCAAACTTTTGATTCTAATCTGTACACCTTTGTCCCATCATTCTTTTATTTTGTTCCATCACTCTATCACCTTTGAACTAGCATGTGGATTCGTCTAGTTACCATATACTTGTTTTGTTACAAGTGAGTTTCCATCAAGGACAACACATGCATCATAATGCCAACACACCTAGCTTATTTCACATTCAATTTAGGTTGATCAAACAAGTATTTCAACCCTCCGTGATCAATAATTAATGTAAATCTCCTGTTGAGGAGGTCAGTGCTCCACATATGTAATGCATGGATAATGCTGACTAGCTCCAGGTCATGGCTCACATGATTTAGCTCATGTTCATTCAACTTTCATCACTCATATAAAACCACTTTCCTATCCTACATCAAGACACAATCGAACCCCTCTTTGCAAGTATCGATACAGACCATGAATTCCTTGTCTAGATCAACATTATTTAAGGCTGGTGCATTGGTAAGCAACTATTTCAACTTATCAAAACTTGTTTCACATTCAAATCTACACACAAAATTCTTCCCCTTTCTTTGTAAGGTAATGATTGGATGGCCTCTTAGATAATGTTTTGATAAACCATCTATTGTAGCCTGTCAATCCCATGAATTTTCTTACTTCCGTCACATTCTTTGGTGTTGGCCACTCTATTATGACCTTGATATTTTCTGGGCCGACTGCTACACCATCATTGGATACTATGTGTCCCAAGTAATGAATCTGAGATTTGAAGAAATAACACTTTCTTAGCTTCACATAAAGCTTGTGTTTCCTTAGTAACTATAGGGTTGTTTCCATATGTTCTTCATGTTCCTCCTTGGTCCTTGAATAGATCAATAAGTCATCGATGAAGACAACCACAAATTTATCTGAGTATGTGAACAACATGTTGTTCATTAGGAACGTAAAAGTGGCAGGGGAATTTGTAGGACCGAAGGGCACCACCACAAACTCATAATTCCCATACCTTGTTTGAAATGATATCTTATGTATATCTTCCTCCTTAATGTGCACTTGATGATATCCTGATCTCATATCACTTTTGGAGAAGATTGTTTCTCCTCTCAACTGATTGAATAAATCATCAATCCATGACAATGGGTCGGTATATGTTTTTGGACGTCACCTTATTCAATTGCATGTAATCAATGCATAATCCAAGTGTGTCATCCTTTTCCTTTACGAATAATATTGGTGCTCCCTATGTAGACACACTTGGTCTTATGTATCCCTTATCAAGCATATCCTTCAACTGCAATTTTAGTTCTACCAAATCAGGAGCACTCATCATATATGGTGCCTTGGATGTCGGTGTGCTCCTGGCATCTTCTCAATAGAGAAATCTACATCCCTATGATGGGGAAAATCAAGCATGTTTGGAGGGAATACATCCTGATATTGTTGTAGACTAGGATATTTTTTCAAGAACTTACTATCTTCTTTCCCTATACAACTCCTAGCTTCTGCACTACTAGAAATATGCACATCAAATAGAAGACACCCTTTTCTATGGCTACACTTATCTTGCTAAGCTATGATCATTCTCAATTAAGTAGGATTTCTCTTGCCTTGTATTATTTTTCTTACTTTGACCTCATCTAGGAAATTGATAACATTCTAATATAAATCTAATTTATTCTGATGGGAATATAACTAATTCATGCCCAACAACATGTTATATGTGCCAAAGGGAAGCATATTAATGTTTACTCTTGTTGGCATGCCATTGAGTTCAAATGAAAAATATTTTACATGTTGGATTACTCTTATTTTTGTCCCTATAGCTAGTTCAACCAACGCTTCTGCATGCATCTCTTTAGCTAGCTGTCAATTTTCCACAAGTTCTACAAATTCTGAATTGATATAGTTGTAATAAGAGCCAAGGTCAATTAAAATGTAAATAATTTGATTACAAATCTTACATTCCATTCCAATGACAGAAGCGTTATGGTTGGTCTATTTATTATCCACAACTGTATATATCCAAGGTATATTTTGTGCTACATCCCTGATAGTACCAGCTTCTTTTGCATAGTATATTTGTGGCCTTGTATCCTTCTGGTGTGGGCAATATATCATACGGTGATTCCTCCTTTTGGTTGATGCACATGGACTTTTTTAGTCGGTTTGAATTTTGGTTGAGGTTGTTGGAATTGTAGCAAGAAAAGGCTTCATTTGACTTGTGCCTTAGTCAAATGGAGAAATTTGATTTTTCCTCATCAGCGGGATGACTTGGATTGTAGTTAGCTAGAGTGACATGGCCTCATCTACTAGTTAAATTAGTAAATTCAAGTTATAGGAAATAAGTAGAGTTGTGCATGAGTTGATTGCTAAGGTATAGCAATCTAGTTGAGTTATTGTTAGTTGAACTCAGTTAATAGATCTCTAGTCACTAGTTGAGTCAGTTGAGTAGTTAAGACTGTTGTTAACATACTAATATCTCTGTTAAGTAGTCAATCAGCTAAAATAGACCCAGTCATGCATGGAATTAGAATTTCCTAGTTGAAGTGGAGGAAAAGGAATCATTGTAATTATAAATTGTATAGTAGTTGAGTGTACAATTGTTTCATTGATTAGGTGATTAATTCCTTCAAGATTTGTGCAAGGAAATAGGGAATTCTCCTATTTTTTAGGGGTTAATTTCCTTTAGGATTATGCAAGGAAATAGGATTTTGGTTGAGGCTTGAATTAGTTAAGTGTTAGCCAAAGAAAATTAGGAAGCAGGAGAGCAATATTGCAATGCAAGGTGTTCTTCGGAGTTGAAGTGAGACATTATAATTGTTTCTCTTTTCATCTGAATTAATGCAAAGCAGCATAAGGGTTTTTCCTAGTTGGATTACCATGTAAAATCATTATGTTCCTTGTGTTTTGATGGTTGCATGTTATCTCATGTGTTTTCCTTTCTGCAAAATAGTAGAAGAAATTTGTGTCTCTGGATTTCAGTTTAATTTCATTAGAAGTAGAAAATTTATTGTAATTTATATATGTATCAGAGCTTGAAATCACACTAGAAACCAGTCAATAGATCCTCCAAACATTTTGATTTGAAAAAATTTGGTGCAGATTCTCTTTAGTGCAGGAAAAATGTTTTTCAATGAATTGACACTTAAGTATGCATTGTAGGGAAGTTCAATTTTTTGAGCATGGAAAAAATTTAGGATCATCACAAGTTCCCTAGGAGTAGCATCTTAGAGTAGTCGGAATCTTGATAAGTGGGTAGTCCTTGAAGTCCTCATGTACAGTGATCAATGGAGAACTAATGATTTGTTGGAGCCCTAGTTTAGGGAATATCCAGAATACCCTATGTGCATACTTCTTAATGGAGATAGAAGGTTGTTAGTGGGAAAATCAATGAGCCAATGTTTAGTTACACAAAAAGGGGTTGTGATCATTGATATTGGAATATTAAGGAGCAGAGAGATTTCCCACAGGGAGATTGAGACTTAGAGGTAGTCTAGTTTCAGAGGGAGCAGCCCTATGGAAGATTGTACTTTAGGATCTAAGGAGATTAGACTCATTATTGTAGCAGTTGTAGCAGTAGTGCAGAAGCAGCAATAAAAAAATAGCAGTAGTAGTATTAGTAGATCATATTTCAATATGAATGCATCTATACCTCTAAGAGAGAGGTGGGGTGATCTAGATCCTTAGTCCCAAAGTTGCAATGATTTGGGAAGGGTCCATAAGAGAATAGTAGTAATTGTAGCACACACTTCTCATGGATCATTACGCTTGCTACAGGAGCCCACAATATTTAGTAGTTCAAGGATCAATGTAAGTTGATGCAGTCATATCTTGAGTGACAGTGCAAAGGCTAGTAGCAATCAGAGACTTAGGAGACAGTTGTAACTTAGAGACACAGTTGATTCAATATTTTGGATTCTTCTCAGTTTCAGTTGTTGTAGTAACAAAAAAAATAGTGGGACAGAGTCTTGTTACAATACATTCATAAATGAGCAGGATTAGGGTTGTGAAAAACCCTTTTCTTGCTAAGAGGGAATGTTGGAATTGTAGCAAGAAAAGGCTTCATTTGACTTGTTCCTTAGTCAAATGGAGAAATTTTATTTTCCACATTAGCAAGATGACTTAAATTGCAATTAGATAGAGTGGCATGGCCTTGTCTACTAGTTAAATCAGTAAATTTGAGTTATAGGCTAGAAGTAGAGTTGTGCATGAGTTGATTGCTAACATCTAACAATCTAGTTCAGTTATTATTAGTTGAACTCAGTTACCTAAACTATAATAGATAGTTGAGTTAGTTGAAGGTTAGTTGAGTATTTAATATTGTCATTAACTCATTGACATTTCAGCTAACTAGTCAATCAACTAAAAATAGACCCTATCATGCATGGAATTTGAATTTCCTAGTTAGAGTGGAGGAAGAGGAATCATTATAATTATAAATTGTATACTAGTTGAGTGTGCAGTTGCTACATTGATCAGGTGATAAATTCTTTCAATATTTGCACAAGGAAATAAGGAATTCTTCTACTTTATAGGGGCTAATTTCCTCCAGGATTGTGCAAGGAAATAGGAGGTTGGATGAGGCTTGAATTGGCTAAGCATTGGATAGAGTAGATCAGGAAGCAAGAGAATAGGATTGCAGTGTAGGGTGTGCTTTAGAGTTGAAGCAAGATATTGGAATTGTTTCTCTTTTAATATAAATTAATGCAAAGTAGTGGAGGGATTTTTCCCAGTTGGGTTCCCCTGTAAAATCATTGTGTTCCTTGTGTTTTTCTGGTTGCATGTTATTGCATGTGTTTCTATCATGTGTTTTCCTTTCTGCATAATATTAAGAAATTGTCGTCTCTTAATTTTAGTTCAATTCCATTAGCAGTAGAAAATTTCTTGCAATTTCGAAAGAGGTTGGCCTATACTGGCTGGGAAACACCTTCCTTTTTACCTACAATTTATATCTTCCTTCCTTTATTATGCCACCTTTCTTTATTCTTCCTGCTACCTTCTAGCCTCCAACCACCTTTGAATTCTAACATGCATCTCAACTGCTCATAACAATGCTTTAATTTTTTAATGACATCCTTTAATGTATGAGATTCATAAAATTCAATGCAGTTCTTGAAAGACAAGGATAACTTACTGATAAATCTTTGGACTTTTTCTTTCTCATCCTTCGGATGATGTACATATCGCAGTAGCTCCAAAACTTGGTGATGTATATATCATCTAACATATGTACCATCCTGATCCCATAGAATTCCTTTGCCTTGTTGTCCAAATATCTCTTTGGAATATACTATTTCCAAAACAGTTTTTTGATTCACACCATGTCAGATATTCTTCCTGTATGTTCCTCACATTTTTCACATCCTCCCACCATATGTCAACTTTTCCTTTTAGGCTAAATGTGGCCACCCTCACCTTTGTGTTCTCATAATTATCTTGAATTCTAAATAACTCCTTTTGATCTAGATGGATATTGGTGGCCACCTGCCAAGTCCACTTGGACCCCCACCGTTGAGATTGCAACAAGATGATGGAGCTTAGTGAAAAGAGTCGCCTTCACTAAGTGGGCCCGCAGGCTATTTTTGGCGCAAGTCTATTTTTAGACTATGTCTATTTTTAGACATATGGATCATGTCTATGGATTGCAGGTTGTTGTTTATGGATGATTGATCAAGTTGGAAAAAATAGATGGACTTCTATTTTTAGACCACAGCGGAGTGACACCACAGCGGAGTGACTGCTCAGTCTAAATATAGAACAGTCAAATATTATTAGCTCATAATAATATTTAGACTATAAACTTTGTCTTATTCTCTTGGAGCACTTCAGGATGAGCTACGGATGTGGTACATGCAGATCCCAGAAGGAAATACGTGGTTACCTATGGGATGACTAATATTTGCATGCAGGACTTCAGTTAGAACTCAAGTGAGTTGAGTTTAGTGGACTGGAGGTGCAGTTGATGGAGTTGTGTTCAGTTTAGCTTTGTTAAACTGGTTGTATTTAGTCTAACTGGCGAATAGACTAGAGATGAGTTGGGTGAATTAGTTATTAATTAATTCACAAGTTATTAACTCATAATACAACTAATGAATACATCAGTTAACTCAGTTGCATGTCAGTGCATGTTCAGTTCAGCAGGGACAGGTGTTAGAGGATCAGATTGCTATTAGTTGTGACTATAGTTGTTTATGAGATTTGCACAATCAATGGATTGAGTATTGCCAATGAGGATTGTGTGGTTTATCCAAGGAAATACGAGTTTGGTTCATTCATTCATTAGTGTTCTCTTGCAGGATTGCGCAGTAGAGGCAGGCAAGCAGTGGAAGAGATTTGGAGATCAGATCTGAGCTGTATTGTGTGTAATAGAGGTGGATATACTTGTGAGAAGTATTATGTTGTGTAATGTTACATGACTCAATCATTAATATACGGATAGTTGGGGTTTTTAGCGAGATGCTTTCCCCGGGATACATACTGTGTTAATGTGTGAATGCTCTTGATGTTTTATTGTTATTGATGCTGCTATATTGATGATCAACGTGAGGAGCTTATGTATTGTGTATGTTTTCCGCAATAGTACATGATCAGGATAATCTCCATTGAATATGTGTTAAATTATTTAAAATTTCTACACCTATGAGGAATGTTGTTCCAGTTATTGTATTCTTTCATCTTTCTATTTGATAAATTATCTAACTCTTGTTGATTTATCCACATTGAAAAAATCATAAACTCATGAATATTTATTAAATTCCTTAAGCTCCTTTTCATGTGCTACTAATGTGCATTTCCAAACTACTTCCAATGAAGGTGTTGTCATAGTAGTAGTTATTGTTAAGAATTGTGTCTCAATGACTTTCCTTTTCTTCCTGCTCTTCTTTAGAATGTCCTTATGTTGTGGACTATATAATACCTCTATAGGTGGTATTTATTCAATGTTTAACTGAATAATAGCATTTGGAGATGTTGGAATTGTCTCCACACTAGGACAAGAACTTATAGGCATTTTAGCAATAATATCTAATTTGGTAAGAGAAGTCTTTGAGGTATTAGGGAATACATCAGTTGAGTATTGTCTAACATAATTTGCAGCACTTATTGAGGCATTATTGTCTCTCCTAATGGTTTAATGGGCTCAAACATAATCCCTACAAATGCTTTCTAATCGAACCATTAGATTTTTTGAAGTAGTTTTTTACAGAGAATCCAAAGAAGAAACTTGAACAAGGGTGGTTATTTAAGGAGTGACTTGTTGTGTTGAAGAACTAGCAACCTTTTCTAATATTCCTTCTCCTCCTAGCAATTTTAGAAAATTTAGTGATAAGGTAGTCTAACGTATTGTGTCTCTATAAACTAGAAAATAATGGTAGCTTTATGGGGGTAGTAAGTTTGGATTATTGCAAATAGATAAATAAGAAGAAGCTCCACAAAATTGTTCATCATAATGATTCATTTCATGAATATATTTCTTGATATTTGCATCAATAGTTAAATTTTCAACCAACTTGGTAGAATCATGTGGCTTTGTAGGAATAATAGCCAATTTTAGCTCATATAAAGGTTCCAATTATTTTTTAGCATGAGCGTAATTATGAAGAGTAAAAAGACAGATTTACAAGGGGAAGCCTTCTTTAATTCAAGGGTCATCCTTGTTCCAAATATTTGGTGGGAAACTTGTCTATAGAACCTCAAGGGGTAAAACATGTGGTTTACTGTTACTTCCCCAAACCCTAATATAAGTAAAATGTTCTTCTGTGAACCAATCCTAAATTCTTAATAGATAACCCATAGCAGTTATAAACATTCTTGGAGGCTTGGAACTGAAAATGGCTAGATAAATGGGAATCATGAGAAGATGAAAAATTCTATAAAAATGTTTAATAAAATTATCTTCCCACAATTTACTATGATAAATGTGGAAGGGTAGAGGATCAACAAGTGTCTATTTCCAACCCATAGCTAGAAATTCCAAGGAGAAAAAATGGAATCCATTACAAAGGCAGACATATAAAAAATAGGATTATGGGTGCATGTATGTTTGGTGCGGAAATGAAGAATACGGTTTTCTTTATTGTCAAATAATATTTGGTTCCAATCACAAATAAACCCATCAACAATCCTATGAATAAGAGGGACACAATATAATGCAAACTATGATACATTTTGATATGAAAATAGCCTAGATAGCATAGAGGCAACATAAAAGAAGGAGGATTTAAGGACCGTATGGAATATTTGCAGGATGATTATTCATTATGCTTGTTGGGGTCTCTTCTTTATTCTCTAATTAAACTAGGGATCTCTTTATCTGTATTGTTACATTCCTCTTTCATTAAGTTATCGACAGACTAAGAAATATATAGAAGTTGTGGCTTAGACAATTGATACATACCTTGGAGGTGTTCTAACTTGAATGAGCCAATAATTGTGCCTCGTAGGGTTAAAATTGAATCCGTGTGATGTCCATGTTCTCAACTAGCTAATGAATCATATCGATGTAGGGAATAAGTCTAGGGTGATAAACAATTCTATGTAGGAAATATTTTGAGGCATATTGATTTGTCATCTCGGAGGTTTTGTTGCCACCTTGCTCAGAAATTGCTATTGTCAACTTTCTGTAATATTCAGATGGTAATTATTCTTCGAGCAATTTATACATTATTTTCCAAGAAGAAATGTTGGAATCAATTGTGCAAACAATATCATAAAAGTGGAAATAATATGGAAATTGTTTGTCGATATCATCTATGAATGACCCTTTTGGTGGTTGAGCCGATGTCTTCTTTTTAGCTTTCACCATCTCGGTAGTTTTATCATACTTCAAATAGGTGTTATGTTGTTACAAAGGAAAACGAGGGTTAGAAAGTAATTCACCAGATAAATGTGATAAAACCCATAAATCTATTATAAATGCATTCAGTCATAAAACCACTAAACTTAACATGCAAGAGTTAAAACACTTGAAATTTGGTAGGTACAAAAAATTGAATTTTGGGTGTGCCTTTTGATTTACCACATCAATATGACAGTTGTTCAA
>APFE030771961.1:0-49483 GCA_000404065.3 Pinus taeda
TCCTGAACAGGGCAAGCAGGTGCATTCTCTCATTGTTAAATCTATGGTTGAATCAAATGTTTTTGTGGGTAACGCTCTTGTTGATATGTATGGAAAATGTTTGTGCATTGAGGATGCCTGCAACGTGTTTGACAGGATGCCTGAACGTGATGTGGTTTCATGGAATTCAATGATTGCAGCGTGTGCTCAGAATGAATGCTGGGAATATGCCCTGGATCTGTTTCTTCATATGCCACTCGTAGGAGTCAGACATAATCAAACAACCTTCACCAGTATTCTCAAGGTATGTGCCAGCATAACGGCTTTGGAACAGGGAAAGCAGGTGCATGCCAAAGCCATCAAAATGGGTTTTGGTTTGGATGGTTTTGTGGGTAGTGCCCTTGTAGACATGTATGCAAAATGTGAGAACATATCTGATGCACGCAATTTGTTTGACAGAATGCCTAAACAGAACATTGTCTTGTGGAATACAATTATTGCAGGATACTCTGAGGGGGGTGAAGCTCCAAATCAATGTCAGGAGGCTCTGGTGCTTTTCCAGAAAATGCAAAATGCATGCGTGGGATCAAATGGGTTTACGTTCGCCAGTATCCTCAAGGCTTGTGCCAATCTTCAAGCTGCAGAAATTGGCAAGCTGGTGCACACTCATGTCACCAAAGCTGGATTTCATTCTGATATGATTGTAGGTTGTGCACTTATTGGCTTGTATATAAAATGTGGAAGCATAGGATGTGCATGTAAAGTCTTCCAAAGAATGCATGAACAAAGTTCCATGTTATGGAATACAATGATTGCTGGATATGCTCAACATGGTCAGGACAAGGAGGCTTTTGAACTTTTTTCCCAAATGCCACATCGAGATTTGGTCTCATGGAATTCTGTGATTACAATGTATGCACAGCACGGGCATAGCGAGGAGGCTTTGAGACTGTACCAGCACATGCAGCAAGTTGGGATGAAACTTGATGAATTTACCTTTGTTATTGTTGTCAGTGCTTGTACTAAGTTAGCATCTTTGGAGCAGGGCAAGAAGGTCCATGCCCATGTAATTAAATATGGATTTCAATCAGAAATTTTTATTGGAAATACCCTAATTGACATGTATGCAAAATGTGGGAGCATAGAAGACTCAATCAAAATATTTGACAGAAAGTATAGACGAAATGTAGTCTCATGGACCGCATTGATTTTAGGCTATGCTCATCACGGGCGTTGCAAATAAGCCCTTAATCTTTTTGAAAGAATGCAACAAGAGGGCATTAAACCTGACCATGTCATGTTTTTCGGTCTTCTTTCTGCATGTAGCCATGCAGGACTAGTGGACAGAGGTCACTACTACTTTGATTCCATGAGTCGGGATCATGGAATTCAACCAAGAGATGATCACTATGCCTGCTTGGTAGATCTTCATGGTCGTGCTGGGCATCTGAATGAGGCAGAAAATATTATCCATGGAATGAAATGTAAGCCAAATGCTTTAGTGTGGCGCACTCTACTCAGTGCTTGCAGGATGCATGGAAATTTGCAGCTTGGAAAGCAAGCAGCTGAGCATGTTCTTGAGTTTGAACCAGAGGACTCTGCAGCATATGTGCTCTTAGCAAACCTCCATGCAGAGGCTGGCAAGTGGGATTATGTGGCCGCAACAAGAAAATTGATGAAAGAAAGAAGGGTGAAAAAGAACCCTGGACATAGCTGGATTGAACTCAGGAATAGGGCGCATGTATTCCTTATGGGGGACAGACTGCATCCACAAACAGAAGAGATATATGAAAAGCTAAACATTTTGAGTATTGAGATGCAGGAGGCAGGATATGTCTTAGATACAAAGTACGTGCTACAGGATGTAGAGCAGGAGGAGAAAGAACATTCTATTAGTCACCACAGTGAGAAGCTTGCAATTGCTTTTGGGTTGATCAACACACCCAATGGAACACCTATTCGAATCATCAAGAATGTTCGTGTATGTAATGATTGCCACACTGCGATAAAATTCATCTCAAAGATTGTTGAACGACAAATCATTATGAGGGATGCCAGTTATTTCCACCATTTTAAGAATGGGCTGTGTTCATGTGGGGACTATTGGTGATGCCAAGTAAAATTACATGAGATATCTTACTATTGGGCCTAGCTTGACGTGTTATGTTTTGGTTGTGATTTAAAACATCTTTTTGTGGAAGAGCCCTGAGAGGTACAAGTAGCTAAAATGCACATCATTTGCTTAAAGAAATGTCTCATGTTTCTGATCTCTAACATGATTTTTAAACATGTCTTTATTCTCAGATGAAATTCACACTCCTGATTTATTAAGTAATTGAGAAATCTTTGAAAACAATCTCACGCATTTTTTTACTAAATTATTAATCCATTGTTAAATGCTAACCTTGCAAAAGGTCTCTAAAACCGGAATGTTTCCCCTGTTATGCCTAGGTTGAGGCTCATTATATTGCAAACCCCAAACGGATTTAAATTTGGAAAGAAAAACTTAATTTCTCTAATAAGTGTGGAACTTGAACAAGAGTTTCTTAGACATGCTTCAAGTGATAGTGTTTGATCTTGATATAGAAATGGGGCCATGCAACAAATACTTAAAAACCATCAAGGAGTGGTATCTACAATCCAATTTTGACAGTGACCTGCATTAGGGAATCTAATAGCTGCTTGAAGGTTGTGTTTCATCACACAAGTCTCTGTAGATTGGAGCCTTCTTGACACTAGTATGACATATAAACTTGACACTAGAGCATTCCATGTTCTGAGGGAAAATGTAACCAACATGGGAATACTTTCATATCTAGTGAAATGGCATAACTAAAAGCATAGTTGCCAAGAGACGGTGGTATGGGTATAGGTATGGGTATGCCATTTTTGAAATCTGGGTACGGGAGATGTGGAGATGTTAATGAAAGTTTTAAATATAAATACAAATTGAAATCTGAAATTTTAAAATAATAAAATCATAAAATGATGTAGAATGAACATTGAACAATGTTCGAAATTGAAATTACAACGCAAATTTCCAACTACTAGCCAGAATATTAATTTATTATATTCTATGAGTCATGACTATTACAAACAAGACTCAAAAAACAAAAGATATTATCCTGAGAAACAAAAGTAACAAAACTAATATTAACTCAGAACTGCAATATCCTAAGTAGACATTTCGGCATTCAACTTTTTCAAGCCAAAATTCAGGTATCCATCTCAATATCTGCTTCATCTTGTTTGAATTCACTCGCAATCTCTGATTATTCTAAGTCCTTCCTCAACATGCTCTCCAAGAACTCGTCATTCCATCTCTAGCTGAGGATCATTTGTAATGGAAGGTGGATCAATGAGGACATCTCATTCTATTTTTTCACACATAAGTGACATCATCTTTGAATTTGTCCCATCTATTAGGACATTCCTTGTACCCAGATCTCTATGAGAGTGGTCGAAAGGTGCTATGAATGTATACTAGGTTCTTTGTCTTATTTAATCCAAGTTTGTTCCACCTTGACGAGTGGATTAAACCGTAAATGCTCCAATTGCTCTCACATGAAGAAGAACTAACAACCTGTGAGAGTATTTTGTAGCAAATGAACATAACTCAGGGACATCATACCCATGGAGAAACTACCAATTTAGTGGGTTCTTGGTCTCATGCCTACCCTATGAAGCTCCCATTTTTCCAAACACACCTCACCCATGTGAAAATTGAGACCCCGATAGTCACTACCTCCTTTCCTGTGACATAGACTTTCTTCACTGCGGTAAAGAATCCCTTCATAACCTCTCTATCAGTAAAAGGAGGCCTCTTCCTAGTCCTTCAAATATCATACCCTTTAGGATTTAAGGTGTAAGAAGCCACATGGAAAGGTGTGTTTAAGTTGTTCCATCTGCCATGTATTTTTTAATCTATTTCTTGATATATGGAAGAATTCCACTTGTGTTGTTCTCCCTTGATTCTCTAACACATTGAATCAATATTTTCATAAAAAAATTCCTAAGCATGGGTTATCAAAATCCTCATATCAGAGCATATTATAAATGGGGCTTAAATGAAATCAAAAATAAATTTGACATCAAACAAAAGCAATCATCAAGAATCGATTGACTTACCTCCCTTGCAACATCAGATTCAAAAAGCTTTGATGAAGCCTAGTGGTTACTAACCACAATGGAACATAAAACACCTTTAACTTAATAAAAATGATGAAGGGTGAAAACTGAAGCAAACCATGTATCTGTGATTTTGAGCAAGTCCTTTGATTGAACCAATGTTTTCATAAATTTTACTCAGGCATGGGCTATCAAATTCTGCATACCGAAGCATATCACAAGTAGGCCCAATGAAATCAACATTAAATTTAACATCAAACCAAATGCGATCATGAAGGACCAATTATCTTACTTCTCTTGCAACATCAGATAGATAACTTCAATGAAGCCTAGTTGTCACTAACAACGGTGGAACATAATGCACTTTTAGCTTCATAAAGAAGTTGAAGAACAATAGAAAATGAAGTAAACCATGTATTTACAGGTTGGAGCAAGTCATTCTTTGCAAATTCGCAATAAATTGCCCATTAGTGGTGATTGTTGCATATGAACTTTTAGAATTTTCTCCCATCTTCAATTAGCTTTCCTATTTAATCAAATTTTCCAATGTCCTTAAGCGCATAATTCAATACATGCATAACACTTGGAGTCCAAAATACATTATTGTACTACTTTTGAACCATTGAAACTGCAACTTTGCAAATTGGGGTTGCATTTGTAATAACCTAAACAACATTATATGCCTCCACTTCCTCAACAACATCATATAACTGCTACTTAAAAAATGTGGCATTCTTATCATGCTCTGAGCAATCAATTACCCTCAAGAAATAAGGCTATATTGTAGAAGATACAATAATGTTTAGAAGAGGACGAGGACATGTAACAGTCGAATCATCTATCACATTGTTACACCCATCAATAGTTCATGCCACTTTCATTGGTCACAAAATTGCCTTCTCCAAAATTGATTTCTAAGCGGTTTAAATCCAACGATTCTATTATTAATGGCACAAATTACCACCTCAAAATATGATGATTGGGTAACATTAAAGGGAATTCCACATGCAAATAAATATCTTACTATAACTATCAACAACGTCTCTACCTTAGTTGTATTGAATAACCTTTTATGAGATGGAATACCCTAGCCTTTTATGAGATGATATACCCTCCATTGATTGAACACCATCATCATCACTCTCTAAATTATTATCATGTTCACTTGGTCTCGATGCATGATAGCTACATGCAGTGGTGACAAGAGGCATTTTACCCTCTACTATTTTATGCCCCCTCATACCATCCAATCCCTTATCTCCCATAGCTAGACGAGGATCTGCGCCTTTTCCTAGTGTTGGGAAAAAGTGGGAAAAAGTGGGCCTTCACCATCGTGCAAGTGCATTTTCAAAACACTTACAGAAAGTTTGCATGTAAGTTTGGTTGTTCCACCCTGCCCTTTCGGTCAACTTCCTCTCTCACGATAAAGTGGGTAATGGGGACTTGTGCTTTGTCCACTTGCCGTTTTGAATCTCTTAACTGCCTATTTATTTCAAAAAAGAAATGGATGCTAATCTTGGAATTAAAAAGTTGCAAATACTAATGGTCATTATAATAATTCAGAATAAAAATCGAACTTTGCATTGAGTTGACTTTTTAATAAAATAAAAATGTAAATTCTGCACTATAAACTCAGTATCATATGTTGTATTGTATTAGGTTCAACTTTGTGATTTTCATCACATGGATGGAAATTTAAGGTCAATTCGTTAGAGCTATTAGACCGACCTAGGGGATTCATCTTTATGGAATTCCTTATCTTCATTTCATCATATCATTATCATTTGATGGAGGCCTTTGGTTGGAGAAGTCTCACTTCTTCTCGGCTAGATCAATGTGCTTGCTACTTGATAGTCTTCCAACATGTGATGACCTTGTTAATCATCTCTTGGTTACACTTTTGATGAGTGTGGAGCATACTATCTCATTATGATGGTTTGAGATATATACTTATCTTGGTATGAAAATTTGACTGAGCATCTTCTGAAACTAAATTTCAAACTCCTTGATCTCAATGATGCAACTTTATTTGTCAAGAAGGTTGGCAAATTTTTTTTTTTTATCTTGTGGTATATGTAGATGATTTATTGATGACTGGGAATAATGAAGATTATATTGCATCCATAAAGAAAGGATTCGAAATGAAACATTTGGGATGTGTTCACTACTATTTGGGTATTGAAGTAACCCAACATCAAAAATATATATCCCTCTCTCAAAAGAATTACATTGGTGATTTTTTAAACAAATTTGGCATGGTTGAATGCAATCCTTTGTCCACTCCAATGGAACAAAATCTAAAGCTCACATCCTAAGAAGGAAATGAATTTGAGGATGCAACTGAGTACAAACAACTTGTAGGAAGTCTTAACTACCTCACTACTACCAAACCAAACATTTCATTTGTTGTTGGAATCCCTTCCAGGTTTATGCAAAAGCCTAGTGAGGGTCGTTGTCTGCTACAAAAAAGAGTTATAAAGTACTTGAAAGAAACTCAAGACTTGGGACTCAAATATACATGAGTGGATGACTTCAGCTTGTTGGATACTTTGATTCAAAGTTTTATGGAGATAAGGAAAATGGAGTATCTACTTCAGGTTATGTTACGAGTCTTGAATCAGGAGTTGTCTCTTGGAGGTCACACAAATAGTGAGTTCTAGAAGATTCCAAAATAGATGCAGAATATGTGGCAGATATAGAAGCAACCACAAAGATTGTGTGGCTCAGGAAAATTCTTGAAGATTTGCAAGAGAAACAAGTGCACTCTACTCTTCTAATTGACAATACTTTTGAAATTAAATTGGCCAAGAATCCAAAATTCCATGATCAAACCAAGCATATCAATACAAAATATCATTTGATTCAACATCATGTTGAGGTCAAGACTATTTACCTATGTCATTGTTTCACAAATGAGCAAATTGTAGACATCTTCACCAAAGCGCTTGGAAGAGAAAGTTTTGAAAGATTCAAAATGATGCTTGGAATTACAAACACCCATTCATATTAAGGGAGGAAATGTTGACACCTAATCCTCTAGGATTGGGAAAATATGTTGTAAATATGTCAATGCAAAATACGAATAGGAAGATACCTTGTAATGTGAATCCCAAGGGTCTCTTTCCTATGTGTATATATTGATGTTCTTCTTAATAAAAAAAATTAATATTCGGGAGTTACCATACATCCTGGTCTAACAATGTTAGACATCATGTGGATATCACCTAAGGTGGGGAATAAGTCTAATTATATTAGTACGCTCATTGATGTGTTATTTATTAATTTTGAGTTAGAAGGGGGGTACTACATATGATTTCATGGAAATCTCACATTTTTCCATAGGTTGGATCATTACTTTTGATGTAATAATTTGTTGGTGGTAGTGCACCTTAGGTTGATTAGGATTTATATTTTGTTGTTATCATGGTGGGGTTTCGCTAGCGAGAAGGACATCTTTATTTACATGTTACAACACTTTATTAAAGTGCACCCGTATTTGACACACATGTTCATAGTGATTTAATATATGGGTGGCTAATTGGAGGGTTACTAGGTTATATTTGAGCATTAACCTATATGCACATATGTTGAGGTTGATTTCATTGTTCAATGATTAAATGAATCCAGCTTATCCAAATTTTGGTTAATAGTGTAACGCTTTGTTTGAACCCCATCATGTAATTCTTATTATGGCTTGTATTTTTGGGAGATGCCAACACAGATGTTATGTTAAACTTTGTTGATGCAATTATGTTTTTAATTTTAATGAAAATATTGTCAACATTGAATGAAGGGGTGGAGTGCTTACATGGATTATGATGCCATGAGAGGGAATCCATGAATCAGAAATGGAGAAAACCATTGCCAACTAAAAAATTCCTTACCCATAATTCCTTGTTGAGTTAAAAAAAAAAAAAAAAATCTAATTTTCCCATTTCCCCATTTTCCTAGAAATCACTTTTGGAGGGGGAATTGGTTGTTGAACTACCAACTTCCCATAATTATGAAGGTAGTTTGGAGTTGCACAAATTTTTGTAGAAGTATGGGCAATGTACCCATCCTAATATTTCAAAATAGACAAATAAAAATTTGATTTGGACCCAATAAATCTCATGCAAAAAACGGAGAGCTAGAAGATTTTTTTATGCAAAGAAGATGACATGCACATGAATGGGTCTAGGGACCAAATCTGAGTGAGAATGTGTCAAAAACCCCTTTCATTGGTATTAGAACTATGAGGAATCACTAATTTCACTTTCTGGTTGAAGAAATCAAGCATAAGTGTTTTTAACCCACGCTGAAAAACAAGACCATGAATTTCCAGATATCTAGCTAAGTAAGCACAGAGACATTGAGAGGGGAGGGAGTTGAAGGATTTCCCATTGCTAAGTGGGTTGAATGAAATCTTGTTGATTTTTAATGATGAAAGAGATTGGCCTTCATAATTATACCCTCAGTTGATTGACTGAGTTTTCCCCTTATGGCATCATAATCTAGCTTGAGAGTGACCAACTACAAAAAGATGATACATAGGTGAGCCTATGGTTGGGTGGAGAGTGGATATCTCTTCATTAGTTTTAGGGAAACTCTTGATTTAAATCAAATAAGTGTATTTATTTTCTAAATCTACAATTTCTTATTTAATTAAGATTATGTGATTATTGTTCATAGATGTGTAAAAAGGCTTTATTGCCCATTGAACTGAAATTTAGTCTTATATGTGAGTCAATATATGTTGCATCTTGAAGGAGAATGAGTATTATGCTCATAAATAAATTTTGAATTAATTAACACTAGAAATAATATGATTGTAATAATGGTTCTCTGAGAAGATTTTATAGTTGAAAGGGTAGAGGAACTCCACCCCTCAATTTCTTAGAAAGCTAGGATGGTTGGCTAACACTTGGAAACTATTAATGCGTATTTGTTATGAAGGTTGGGTTTGTTGGGAATCACGATTTCCGTTAGACCAAACCCACAAGTGTTATTCAACGATTGCATTGCCAGAGACAAGGATCCACGAGAGGCAGTTAGTCTATGTCACGAAACACATGGGGAGCGTTGCTTTATCCAATGTCCAACAATCTCCCCCCCAACGTGATTCGAGTGTGTATCGAACTTGTAACCTACGCTCTTATACCACTTGTTGGGAATCGCGAAACCCGCAAGTGTTAGTCAACGATTGCATTGCAAGAGATAAGGATCCACGAGAGGTGGTTAGTCCATGTCATGAAACACACAGGGAGCGTTGGTTTTGTTATCACTCCTCCAGATCTCCAAGGCTGAGGAAGAGTCCAGCTGAGGTAACCACTGACCAATCTTTTGACTTGGTAGCTAGCCCTACTAGGCTGGAGAGGGCTCTCCCCAAAGAATCATAGCCAAGAGGGCTGGATGGATTAGGGTCTTAGGCTAGGTATAAAGTGCAAAAGTTGTTTTGATTTGATTTGGTGGGGTTATTGTTGGATGAGGGTATTAGGTCAAAGGGGCTAGGTCAGGGCAAATGGGATATGATTGTAGACATTCTAAGGGGAAAGGTAGGTAGGAGGCTTAGCACTTAAAAGGTGATTTGGTGAGATGGTTTAAGACTAATGAGGAGTTAGGAAGAGAATATGAGATGTATTCTTCCTAAACTGAAGAAAAATGGACAAATTATGATAACTTTCCCAAAACAGAGCATGAACAAACATGTATTCTGCCTATCAACTTGAAAATTACCATATAACAGACATGAAATGGTTTATGAGCATACAAAACATTCATACAAATGATGAAAAAGAAGAAACAATGCTAAACATCCATACCACATGTATCCCAAAGAAATAGCTGCAACTCATCTATTAATACTGGCCAAAATCTGATACAATAATGTCTCAGATCACTAGTACCACATCCAACTAAGTCCAAGCTCTGAAAAGAGTGAAGAAATGGAAGATATAGACATCAAAACAAACTCGTCCCAACCTCAGGGGTCGAATCCATGAGAGGAGGAGCAATTCCACCAAAATCTCAACTGATAGCTAGAGTGTAGGGTGGTCAAAATGGCTCATCCCTAATTACATTGAAACTGATTCGTTTGACTTGATGAAGTCTATTTACCTAATGTATTTACTCTCTAGGTAATAGTAAAAGACCATAATTACATTTACCATATTAATTACATCAGTAAAAAGTTGATTCCCAAGGATGAAAAATCAAAACTGGAGAAAAACAGTGGAAAATCAGGCAAATTGTCCTATGCGCAGTGCCTATGGTCTATGTGCAGCGCTGTTGGTTTGTGCGCAATGCCATCTTCCATCTAAGTTTTGAAGGGGTTCTTGATGTCCAAATTGAGCTCAAGATAGCTCATTGGAAAGCTTATCCTATCTACTTTCTAGAAATGTACTTGGTTCCAAAAAATGATAAGATTTGACCCTCCAAAAATTCAATTGTTCATTTGTGGTAGCATCAGATGTGATCTAGCCACGAAATTTGGTGGAGAGGTTGGGGCACATGAGATCTCCAATACCCAGAAAGGGTTTGGGTAGATTCTAAATAGTTTGAGAAATATTAAAATAATTAATATTAATAATTTCCCTAAGTCTAAACTTATGGAAATTAAAATATTAATGTGGATTAATATAAAACTGTGTTAGAATTGTCCAAAAGACATGGATCAAGCCAAATCTAATCTTAGCCATCGATTAGAGACTTAATCTCGGCCGTTGATATGTCAAAGAGAAAAGTATAAGAGGAGGCTTGAGGGTCACTTGGAGAGAACACCAAATGATCAGACATTCTATTCTCTAGAGCGGGGTTTGCTAAGAGAGATAGAATTAGTGATTGGAGTTGCAGCTGAGGGGCAATGAGTACAAAGAGACAGAGAGGCAGAGATAGTGTCGAGAGATCAGCGTAGGAGCCAGAGAGAGTGACGCAATAGTAGTCAGGGCTCACACAGGGCCACATAGAGGTAGCTGGGAGCTGCGCAGTGCTTCAGAGAGGCCAGTGTTGCCGACGCAGAGGGCCAGAAGGCTGATGCAGGGCCTCTTGAGGTTGATGTAGACCCATTCAAGGTGACAGAGGGCCATCACTGGGCAGAGAGAGGCTGACATAGTCTAGAAAGGTAGACGTTGGGGTTTCAAGGGTAGATTGGAGCTGAGGAGCTGCTAGAGGGTTTATCCAGGGTTTCTACCAGTACATTTGTCTCAGACTGAGAGGTACTACTACCAAGGGCATTCTCTGTTGGGTAAGCTAGATTTGGCACCTAGATTGTCTTTGAAATTGCCTAATAAGAAAACCCTCAGATAGTTGCACCGGTTTTCCCGCATTGGGTTTTTCCGAGGACATTGGTCCAAAAATAACGATGTCATTTTGTGTGCTTGTTTCTATTTCCTTCAGTTGATGATCTATAATATGTTGAGCATGAACTAGTGTTTATTTTCAGTATTTACATTGTAAATAACGTGTTAAGTAACGAAACAAGTAGGTAGGAATAAATCAGTAAAGTGCATGGAGGGTTTCTAACTGGTAGACTTAGAAACTTCAACATGGTATCGGAGTGTGGTTGCAGATCACAGGAGAAGTAAGGACATCAGTCGAGCAGAGCAATAGCCGCAGAAAACAGTTGTCCCAAGAGATAGAAGCAATTTCTAGCGGAGCAACAACAAGGGAAGGGTGACATAGTGCCTACGTCATCAAGGGTGAGCCAGGAAGAGGAGGGGTAGGCTGGATCACGAGACCATACTTCTAAGACCTTAGGAAGGTCGAGACAATCACGAGAAGATGGTCTCCCTTGCACAATTTACAAGGAAACTTAACCTTCCGCGGAGGAGCAGAAGGAGTTCCGACCTAAGCTGTACTCGGGGCAACAACTGCACTTTTAGCCTCTTGCTTAGGTGACTTCTTCTTCTTCGTCTTCTTCTTCTTAGCCACCTGGTTACTTGAATCTAGACTTTCACCAGGCGAAGTAGAAAATGAGGACGTAGAAACAGGCGAAGAAGGGGAGAGTTACACCTTGGAATCAACATGATGTTGTTCGGGTGGAGGAACTGATTGACCAGTAGTTGAGACATTAGGGACCACAAAGGTTGAGAACAACCAAACAAGCAGCCTAATAGTTAACCCAGGAAGGGACAACGTTGCCATGTAAGGAGCACCAATATTCCCAAAAGGAGGAAAATGACCAGGATTCCCATCAGAGGGGATTCCTGGGTGGGTGAACTCTGGAAAAGTTGCCATCAAAACTGAAAATCGCACACACGGGGCTGAAAAAGAGTCAAGACACACAATCAAACGACCAACAAACAAAATCTAATAGGGCGTGTGATCACGGGCGAATAAATTTTAAGACACAAGGACATAACTTGACCTTTTCATCTTTAAAGAGTCGAGAAAAGGACAAAAATATGACTCTAGTCGCCTTCGAATGTTTAATGAGCCCGAAGTGACAAATGCTCAAATGAGCCTTTTCTTTTAGGGAGTCCGAAAAGGATCAAAAGTGACTACTCTGGAGAACTAGGGAAAGGTTTACCAGACAATCCGTAAAACTGCATATACACCTTGGCAATCATATGAAAACCAAGGACTTTCTGTATGGCAGTCAATCTTCCCGAATGCTGTGTTCGGTGCGTTACGGGTCATAAGGTGGCAGACACAGCTTCCTTTGGATAAAGGATGATAACCTAGTGGGGTCTCCCCATATACTCGACGATACGTCGGAGCACAATTCCGTACTAGACCACTATTGAGTCACAGAAAGAGTAATCACCCAACCTTGAGTGGAAACAAAAGTGACTAGGTTTAACGACGCTGGAGCATGTCTCTAGCCTAGACCTCTAAACAGTGTGCGTTATGTTCCAATGCATTGTTAGATTCATTCAGTTCATTTTAAAGTTGATCTTGGATTAT
The DNA here is from genome assembly GCA_000404065.3 of Pinus taeda. Lineage (NCBI taxonomy): Eukaryota > Viridiplantae > Streptophyta > Pinopsida > Pinales > Pinaceae > Pinus > Pinus taeda. The sequence continues at coordinate 12,991 of APFE030771961.1, forward strand.
GTTTTAGTTTTCAGGCCTTACCGTATGTAATGTCTCAAAATTTCCTAAATGCAAACTATATGCCGCAATATATCATTTCATTCGACGAATGATAGCTATAAGAGAGTTGAGAGCTTTCACACAAACAAAATGATCATAGAACAACCAACGATATCTCTAATGCAACTAATGGAAATCAAAAACTTTTCTTCGAAGTCACTAATCGCTAATAACAATGAAAAGCTCTAATTCACATTAACTAATGAAAAGCAAAAGAGATTTTTTTTTTCTTAAATGTTGATGGCAAGATGCACTAAACAAACTTTGAGAAACGATAATAAAAGAGTAAAAACAGGCAAATTTCGCTCAATTCAAGCACAATCAGATCCCTAAATGACAAAGCAGTCCTTCAAAACCGAGAAAAGTCCCAAAGACACAAATGAGCCATGTAATCTAGGCCCAAAGCGAAACAAAGCGGAATTCAAGTGAAAAAGGGGTAAGTCACTCAAATAACACAATAAAATGATTAACAACCACTAAACGAGTGCAAGGGAGCAATCAGAAAGTTGACTGGACCAATAAAAGACCAAAAAATCCTAAGGAAGGCTCGACACACAAAACTTTAGCAGTTCCCAGGCCTGGCGCGACTGTCAGGCTGAAACTAGCGCCTTTGAAGGATTGGTGCGGGTTGTATATTGACAACTAGCGCCAATTGGGGCGACTGTTACGCTAAAAAAGCGCACCAGTCAAGTTTGTATGAAAAAATAAAAAAGAAGCAATCCAAGACCAGGCCAACGATAACCAGGTAAACCAAGAAGCAAGAAACAACAAAAGAACTCAACCCAGAAGGGTAACCAAGCAGGTAAAAATCAAGAAACAACCAAAAAGGCAAGATAATCTCCCCAGCGGAGTCGCCAAATTGTTGAGGAGGTAAATCCCCTTTGCGGACAGAGGCGATCCCTACTAGCCCAGACCGAGTCTAGCAACAATCATCAAACACTACAGCACAAGTTCCTAATTGCAAATTGACAGACCAGCAATGAAGGCCTACTTGGATTCTGACGCTATTGTTTGTAGGAGAGGTGGTGCTCCCGCTCCTTTGCTCCGGCAGATCACAATCCTCACGATCTTCGTGAATGGACACCTGCACATACAAGAAATGACACAAACACAAGCATAAAATCCAGCATATGCAACTATATGTCAGTCAGAAAGGACATAACTCATCGTCATCACAAGTAATAATAAGAGTGCAACCATAACCAATAGTCGTTCATTAATAATAAATCAAAGGGGAATACAACCAAAGTTCTGACGCTGGATTCTCCTTTGGTGGGTAGTCAGCAGCACATGTCTCACAAAGCCTATCAGGAATAAGGACAAGCCTCTCTCTTTGGTTCTTGGACAATAATCTCCTTGCTTGGATTTGGCCTTATGGGAATCAAGAAGGCTCTTGCAGCATGAAGCTCTTGGAAACTTGACAATTCTGAATCTCTGGAACTAGCTTGCCAAGGAAAATGGACAAGCTTTTATAGATGGAGGAAGAGGAGTTGGGATCATCCACAATAATCATGGGATTGGCCATATCATCAAGGAAGCTTCCATGAGAGGTGGAAAACCACTTCCTCTCTATGGAAATCTGTGGCTAAACCACCCAACTCAAGATAGATAGCAGTCCAGGAATTTGTTAGGACGAAACTTCCGCCATTTGTTTGTTAAAAAACAACTCTAATTATGGTTGGCGCAGGTGTGACTCTATGACAGAGTGCCAACTGGCGCGCCCTCTTTGGAGGATTTGCCCCCTTGGCACGAGGGCTGCACTATGGAACCGCGCCAATGGAAAAAGAGCTATTTTTAGGGTTTTTTAGCAGGAGATGTCTTCAAGGCAAATAAAGCTCATGTTTAGGGGAATGCAATGCAATTGTTTGTAGGCTATCTCACTTCTCATAGGTCCCAAAATGAGTCCTCCAAGATGCGGGAGAGGGGTAGCAGGGACGATGACAATTTGCTGTGTAACAATTATGAAAAGCACCCGATGAATCCGTTGAACAGTTTCACACACGCTTTTGTAATCTTGCATACCGATTCCCCGAAGATGATATTGATTGAGAATTTCTCGAAGAGAGATTTGAGTATCTTCTTTACATATATGAAAATCCTCAATTCTCGAAATCACTTGAATCCCGCTCATACTCTTGTGATGGAACTATGTAATCAGGAGCAGGTACAGTCATTTTCACAAGTGACTGTCCGCCTTCACCTCATTAAACAACTCCACCACTGCGGAGTGATATGGTTGATCGTGCACATACCTCTGTTGAACTGTCACATCCTCCCACCCCACCTACTCTTGATACTTGCACAGATTTGGCTTGCAAGCCTATTGGTTTTCATGTGGATTCATTCCCTCAACCTCCGCCCCCATGTTCTATTGATCCTCTGAATTGTATTGTCATGTGTTCTTCCATTCCATACTCCTCACCTGCTATGAACGAGGATCAAGTTGTTGACGGATTTGGGTTTATGCAGCTACCTGCATCATCATTCATGATCAGTGTGTGCGGGAATCTAAAGAAGAACTCATTGTGAAGGATGACTCCCTTCCAGTCGCACCTCATTCGTTTCAACCTGACATCCCTTGTTATTTTGCCACTGTTGATTTCCCCTGTGAAAACCCATTTTCAGATGTTTCTACTTCGATCATTCACAGGACACGTCGGATGTCAGTCTGTCATTACAATGGGAGAGGACATATCTTCCTTGGAATATCCATCCAATCTGTCATCTATCTTTCCTGAAAACACATAGGGTGAACATATTTGCTTCCCATCTACCCCTCTACCTGATTCATCAAATCATAAGGATGCCAACAAACATCCTGAATTTTCTGATCTTAGTTGTCGTGATCTATTCACTTCCTCATCTGATCATGATGTTGATTCAATCATTGTTAATCTATCTAAGACACTGCTCTACGATGATCTATCTGTCAATGAAGTCGAAGCCCTGTAGACTATCGAGGCACTTCAACCCGAGTTGATGGTTATGTCAAGCCCTCGTTGTCCTGAGGTTGGTTTCACTTCCAGTGAGGAAATTGTTGAAACACTCAAGGCTCCTCATCACTCTCTGCTTTGCATTGAAGATCAACCAAACACCCAGATTTCGCTTCCACCACTTGAACTACATGACCCCATCGCTCATGCATTGGAGGAATATTACATAGTAAGCACACATGCACAACGTAAGTGGCCTACCTCTCTCACATTTTCTTGCATGTCATAGTCAAGAGAATGCATACACTCAACATTTGAATGCAGTGTACAACACCATGGCAGCTCCACAGAGTGCATGTCATGCGCTTTCACTTATCTTTGCCTTGTGGTTGCTTGTAAACTCAGAGTGTTTTTACCTTCACTGTTACATCTTTCTCATTTGCTGGTTTGCACAGTTGTCTTGTTCACGAACCATGCCTTCACCAACATGGGTCAACCAATGCACTGATGGCTGCATTGCAAGTATCACATCACGTGAGATGGCCCATGCGTCATCAGCTTAGGAGTAGGAGTAGTGGTTGCTTTCAGTCTGTTTTCTTACTTGATTTGTTGGTTTGTTCGCTTGCTTGCTTGTTTTCTTACTCACTTTGATTTCGCTTTTGCTTCTGCTTATCCTTTGGTTTGTTGTTTGTTTGCTTGTTTTGTTCTTAGGTTAGTTTCGCATGAAACCATGTATGACACTTGAAACAAGTTGGGTAAATTACGAGAGGACTTATACAACTATCAACATTTGGTTATATGTTGTCCACTCTCTTATGTAAGAACTTGTTGTGTTCAATCCATGATACATCAATGGAAAATATAGACTATTCGAAGTGAACCTTGGTGAAAACACAACGCTTGCGCGCTCACTAGTATCACCTACTCTAGTCGGTTGTTTTTGGGTTAGTTCTTGTCAAATCAGTCAAGTAGAGTAAGTGAGGGGGAAAACCTTAACATGCACATTAGAGGTATAATAAGCTACTTCTCTACAGGAACAACCTCTTATGATCTCAATAAGTCGGGATCCCTCTTCCACCTTTGAAATGAATAAGTGTTATGCAAAATTATGAAGATGAAAAATGAAAAAATGAAAATGTGAAAAAAGTTTGAAAAAATGAAAAATGAAAAAGGAGAAAGAAGAGAAAGGCTTCCTGCACAAAGAGGTGGCGCAAGTAACTCTGTCGGGGTACTGACCAGGCTCGCTGGAAGTGAATCCATGCTTGTGTTCCTATGTGACTCTGCTGGGGTACTATCTAGGCCTGCTAGCAGCGGAGCAACACCAAAGATGAAACTAAGACTCTAATGACTATATTGCTTGTGCACCAATATATGCCTCAACCCCAATCGAAACAATTGTGTTGACTTAGCTTGGAATGTGTGTCAATCGACCAAGAGTGTGGCAGATGCTACATCTTACAATCAAGTAAGTGTGGAAACTCAGACAAACTAAGAGCTGAACAATACTTCTGGAGGTGTTAGACTTGTTTTTCACGAACAAGGTCCATTCATAGAGTTGGAGTTCTACCAGTGTGTTGCCAAGTGTTGTAGTGGCTACAACCACCCTCCAAAATTTTTCCATAGCTTCGTTTTGGAGACTCCCTACCAACCTTCACAACAGCATGTCTTGCTTCTTCAAGTACACAAGCTCTAGTGATTTTCTTGCAAAGAGACAGCCTGTCGATCAAACCTTGATGCATTCCCCTCACAAACTATTTATCCAAACTTAGTCCAGCTGCAAGTTGAGAAGCTCCTTCAAAAATTTGTGCAAGTCAAGAGGGAAACCAACCTTCCCTCCAGAAATTACACAATCCTAGCTGGCAGCCTGCTGGGCCCTAGAATTGTGCGATTCTGTTGAGAAAGCTTCACCCAGAAAACTGCATAATCCTTCCCAACTATGCTGCCCAGGCCAGAATTTGCGTAAATCTGGGAAGCAGTTAACTGCTCTGCCCAAAAATTGCGCAAATATTTTTAGCATCTAGCCCAGCTCCCAACTAGAAATGTGCATTCTCTCTGAGTAGTTTAGCAGCCTCTTACATGTGCAGCAGAGTTGACCAGTTCCCTCTGGGACCGAGCAAAGCAGACTTGCATGCATGGGTTACTTCTCCCAAGACAGCGCTACAAAGGCATCCCTTGTTTCAGGGACCTGTTAGCCTTGCTAGAAAAAGGCCCAAAATTGGATCCATATATGCTCTTAAAGTTTCCAATTTTACGTAAAAGTCATCCCAAGGGATCCAAAAGTGCTCTTGAAATCTTCAGCATTTGCTCAAATCCAAAGGTCAAAATCAGTGCAAGAGGAGAGCCCTTGGAAGGGCGGAAATACACTATTGGGAGGTAAAAAAAAAAAAAACAATGAAAATCAAGTATTGCAGGCTTAGGCAGAGGAATGAACAACATCCATCAGATCTGGCCGATCAACGATCCAGATCTGATCAGTGGGAGGCAATTGGCGGAAGTCAGCGTGGGCCCAAGGGAACTTGAGATGGTGATCGTCGATTGCTATCGGGGATTACCATGAGCGCTAACCATAGACCTCTGGCTCAGGACATATGCGATTACGATTGGATCGCATCCCTATATTGCATCGACACTATACCGTGGGGGGGGGGGGCCCTATGCTCAGGCATATGTGCGACCCAATGACCGGACCCGACGACATTATATATGATATTTCATAAATTTTGAAGTCTACGAGAAGACTTGTTTTAAATGCATTTTAATGTATTTCGTTATATAATGAAATACAATGGGAAACAGGGCAGCATCGATTGCGATGAAGCCTCGGACCCCAAAGGGTCCGGGAAGGGAAATACATAAAATTTGAAGTCTGCAAAAGCCATTTTTCAATGAATTTCATGTATTTTCATGTTTAACGAAATAGAAAGGGAATGTGCCAAATGCGACTCGCGATGGAGACAAGGACGGACCCAATGGGTTTCGAAATAGAAATATATATATCTTCAAGTCCGCCAAAGCCCATTTTCATGCATTTTTCAGTGTTTTTCGTGTATTTCATAATACAAGGAAAATACACAAGAGCAGGCTTTTTTGTGACTTGCGATGGTGACAAGGGCGGACCCGATAGATACATATCCCATTTTTGAGGACTTTCGGAGTCTGAAAAGGACATAGAGGAGCGAGATTTCTCAATATTCCTGTGTTTTCTGTTTAAAACAGAAACAGTATGGCAACGTTGTTTTGTACTTATAGAAAGCATGAGTTGGTAAACAATTGAAAGGGCCAAAGCACGCGTAACTCATCCCAAACTGACAAAGCAATCATGGATCAGCACAACGCATCAATAGCCCAGCGTAGCTCATCAAAACAAACATTATGGGCATCTCTGGCACAGGAGAACTCCCAGACAGTGCAACAAACTACCGAAAATATCTGAAAGCGGTTACTCTTCTGCCAGAAACAGATTAAGACTCTGAGCCTCTTAGAGATCAGGAGCATTGTAAATAGGCTATAAATAGCTAAAAGTAAGATGTAATACAGGTTCAACTTCTGAATATTGTTCCTCCTCTGTTCCTTCAAGCTTCTCATCTTCATTCTAGCAATATAAGCTTCTTTTGTTGTGATATGTTCAATGTCCATTTTCTCTTTTGTTCTAAGCTTTCACTTGAACAGGTTGTTCATGTTTCTTTTATGTCTAATGCCAGATAAGTGTCATCTTATCTCTGCATTGATGAATTAGATTTGCAAGCTTCTTTGCTGCCTGTAGCTAGCCATTCATATGTGGTCATATATGCATCTGCCGGTACAGTCAGTATTCTCTTTTGCTACCTATAGCTATCCATTCATTTATGTTTATGTATGCATCTGTTGGTATGGTCAGTATTCTCCATCCATTCATTGAATCTACAAACTATTAAGCATTAGTGGTCTAAAGCCTTGTATTGGTGAGAGTGTTTGTTATAGACATTTTTGGGCACTTCAACCCTGATCGTAAATTTCCATAAATTGAGGGCTCCTAAGTCCCTAAAAGTGTTGCTTCACTGCCTAAAGGAACAAGGTTAGCTGATTACATCATCTCCCAGAAGTTCTCCACTGAAAACTGCTCATAAATGGTCAAAACTAGACCATACTGAAAGCTCGGTGTAGAGGGTGCGATGCATATCACCTTCATAGTGTACAAGATGCGATGCATACTGAATTTCTCCTCTGTAGGGTGCGATGGTCGGGAATGGACAAATGGCAGGGACAAAATGCGAGGTGGAAGATCATGGAATCTTCCAGAAGCTTCCCCTCTGACACTTTCCTCTCTATTTTCGACCAGGTATGAGTAAGAGATCATCATTCTCCAAGTGGAAGCAGGAACTACCAGAGAGAAGACACTAATCAAGACCCCAGAAGATAACTCACCTCCCTATAATCATCTATATATGGATCCCTCATCACAGAGATTCAAAGGCCGGAATTTTGTATCTTATAGAGAAGTGTTGTTAGTTTTCTGGTGTATATTCATAGTGTTGGGTGATCTAAGCTTTGCTTGAGGTGAAGAAGGGCTTTCTCGCTGGAGGATGACGCTGGGTCAGAACATATGGTTGTAATCCTCTTGCTACTTTTCATCTTAATAAAGTTATTATAGTTTTCCTCCATATTCTTGTGTACTTGTTTATATATGCATTTGTATGGTTAACACACATCTGGTCCTACGTTATTTATGGATATAGATCTTTGTTTCTTCAATAGTAGTATCTTGTTGTGATTCCACAGGTGCCCTTTGAAGCTGGGCAAACGAAGAAGAAGCGGCGAAGCTCTATCAATAAGAAGAGGAAATCAATCGCAATACTAAGGTTGGTCTTCTTGGTTCTCCTATTGTCTATTCATAAAGGAAAACAAAAGTAGACTTTACTTGTTTGTTTCTAAGATAGCCACCCATCTTAGTGGGAATAGCAGCATCCGAGTGGACACTATTCCTGGTAACAAAATGGCGACTCCACTGGGGAGCGACTAGACCATTTGTTAGCCTATCTATCTTTGTTTCTTTTATAAACTTATAGACAGAGCCTGAAGTCAAGCCAGCTAGCCTTCGAACTGCATTTGTTATACAAATGCAAAGTAGATCAATGCTGCTTCAGTCTATCTCCGGGTTTTGTTTATGAATTAAATAATAGATCTACAAACAATCTAATTGCCCTAAGTGGTGGCTCTAGTAACCTCTTTAGATCACCCCTGTGTTTTACATACACTGAACATTCTTACTCGGCCTAAAATCCCTGAACTGAATTGAAAACTGTGAGTGAAAACTTGTTTAAAGTCTCACACTGGTACCATCGCACCCTACCTTCAAGGAAGACTGTATGCATCGCACTTCCTGAGTGCAGTAGGTGCGCCGCATACTGGTTTCACTGTGTAACAGGTGTGATGGCAGGGAAGTTTAACTTTACCTTCAGGCTGTGGTTTTTCCTCACTGTTTGCAGTCCTATTCAGGAGTTTTTCTATCTGTAGTCAGTGTATTTCTGTGAAAACCCCCTTTTCTTGCTTTATTATGCCTCCTTATTGCAAAGAACTATAAGTGTTTTTTTATGTATTGTGCGTCATTTTCAGTTCTCTTTTGCAAAAAGTAGCATAGTCGAACTGTCGTTTCTGGATCTGAAAGTGTCGTAGTTGTCGTTTTCAGTTTTAGAAGACAATCCCATTGTTCTTGATAGTCGATTATACAGTTACTATTGCATATGATTTGAATTAGTAGTTTTTAAAGTGTCCAAAAGAAATTTTCATTTTAAAATTGCAACGTGTCTCTCTTACCTTCACTTCATCTTGAAAAGGAAATTGTTGAGTATTGTCGCTTTAAAAGTGATTCAGATTTGCACATAGCTTTCTTATCGTCATTCATACATTAAGAAGGCTGAAAACAAATACATGCATGTGGATTTGCATTTCGACTGCTTGGTTTGATTTAGGACTGTGCATTTAGCGTGTGCTCTGTGCTATTTACAGAAAGATTCTTAACTTTCTTTCTTTAGTAGCTAGGATTTTCATTGCTGAAAGAAGATTAAACGTTTGTTTATCATCTTAGACTGCATTTTAGGAAGTATATACACATCACGTGGTGAACCTGAAAGGCAAATTGTTAAGCAAGATCAACTTAAAATAAATTTAATGAATCTAACAACGCTTTGGAACTTAACGCACAACATCTAGAGGTCTAGGCTAGAGACGTATTCCGGCGTCGTAAAACCTGGTATCTGTTGTTTTCAGTGTTGGTTGGGTGATTCCTCCACTCTGAGACAGCAAGTGCCAGTACGGACTTGTGCTCCCACGTACCGTCGAGTATATATTGGGAGACCATAATAGGCTGCATCCTTTATCCTTAGAAAGTTGTGTCTGCTACCGTATCGATCGCAATGCATTGAACACAGCATTCAGGAAGATTGATTGTCGTACCGTAAAAAGTATTCTGCAGTTTTGTGATTGGTTTGGTAATCCCCTCTGCCTAGATCTCCAGAGTAGTCCATTTTGCTCCTTTTCAGACTCCTTAAAAGAAAAGGTCCTCTGAGCACTTGTCACTTCAGGCTCATTAAAAATCGAAGGTGACTAGAGTCATCTTTTGTTTTTTCTCGACTCTTAAAAATTGAAAAACAAGTTGTGTCAAAGCGTCTAAAATTTATTTTAATCAGAATAACGTCACTGTTCCCTCGTTGATCTTATAAATTAGTCTCCCTTCATCACAAGTTCCTGTAGAATCACTAGGAAATATTTTAGATAGACTAAATATGTCTGAACAACCATCGACATCCAGGACTGTGTCATCTGATGCAGCAACAGCAGAACCTCCTACTGCTACTCCAACAATGTTCGCTAGTATACCATCTATCCTAACAAGTTATCAACAACAAGCCGGAGTCCAATCAGGGACTGTTTCAACGACACGGTCAGTTCCTATTTCTTCATCCGGACTCTCATCTGGTATTTCTAATGATGAAACTCAACAAATTGATCCAATGTGTCTTCAAAGGAAAATTTACCCTTTAAGTACTGGATTTCCACCATATGGGGGGCAATATGCCTTTTCATTGTTCCCTCCTAGAGAACAACCATATGGGAGTTTACAACAAAGTTCAGGTCAAACTGGAATTACATCCAGCAGTTGGGTACCAATACTGCCTCAGTAGCCAAGGGTTGTATATTCAATGCAACCAGTCCACCCTGTGTCAAATATTCCCACTATACCTGCTATGATGACTGCATCGCAAGTACAAGCGCTACCTATTGTATGTCAACCCCAAGTTTCTCAGGTTGCAATACAACAGCCTCTTGTCTCAGCGATTCAATCACAACCTCAGGTTAGTGCCTCTTTATCTAGAGTGACTCAGGCTCAAATAGGTACTATGACTCCTCATCTTGGTCAATCATATAGTATTGGACAACAGCAAATGGTCAAACAACCATGGTTGGTTCAATATCAGCAACCGTAATTCCAGCAATCATATCAGGGACCTGAGCAACAAGTCTTTGTAAGTAATGGGCAACCGCATTTCCAAAGCGGTTATCAACAACCATACTATAATGGTTATGTCCATCAACCTTATCAAAGTTACCAACATCAAATACATTATGCTAGTATGCAAAGACCCACTGCTCAGGCGATTCCATATTATCCTGGGTATGCTTCACCTAACCTGAATCAACAGTTGCCATTTGTAGCAACTCTAGAATTACCAGATCTAAACCGGTGGACGAATGATCCAATTGCTTATGCCCCTTGGTGGTCGGTGATTCCGCATAAACTTCCGTCAGATATTCCTAAATTTAATGGAAATCCAGGTGAAGACCCGTCGAATCATGTGATGACCTTTCATCTGTGGTGTTCATCAAACACTCTCAACGATGATTAAATCAGGCTTCGCCTTTTTCAGCGAACGTTAACTGGTCCAGCAGCAAAATGGTATATCGAATTTCCTAGAGCTTCGTTTGATAACTTTAGTACCCTAGCCACAACCTTTTTAGCCCATTTTCAGTTACCCATAAGGTACAAAACGGGAATAGAGCTTCTTACCAATTTCAAACAAACGACGGAAACTCACATATCTGATCATATTCATGAGTGGCGACGTCGTCGTAGAATGGTAAAAACGTATGTTCCTGATCAGTTATTAGCTGAATGGTTTATTAAGTCTTTGTTACCTGCTATTACAGAATATGTGGCAAAGGGAGGAATCGTCACTGAAGAGCAAGTTATTGCTCGTGCACAATATCTAGACTTGATTTATACTCAGTCTGGCACGCTCTACGATAAAATCCCTGATTCTCCTAGACCATAATTTTCCATTCCTCCCCCTCCTAAATCAAACAAAGACTCTCATGCCGGTGATGGCGTGATAGGTACCACAAGCACTAAAACCGTAAAGGCTACATCGAAAAAAGCCCGTACAGTTTTTAATCAAAATGCAAATGAGAAACTTCTTGCCTCGGAGGTTAATGCCGTGTCGACTGACAAAGGCAAAGAACCAAAGCAACCAGGAGGCAAGAAGAAAAAGAAAGGGAAAAAGAAGAAACAAGAGGAGTCATCTCCTAAAAAATCTTCCACAAACCCTTCTAGGCAAAGAAAACCTCCTTCAAGGTGTCAGATATGCGATGAGGCTCATCGAACAAGAGATTGTCTATATAAAGCTGAGCTTAGAAAATTCTTCAAGTATTCAAAAGCCTCAGCAGTATTGACTAATCCGTTTCCGGTTGCTAGCAACAATGCTTCCCTGTCCTGAGTGCTTATGTTTTCCATTTCGAAACAACAAAATGATGCTTTGATATCGACAAGGAATAAAGATTATGGATATCCACAGATGTCGAACAACAAGGCTATAGATCAACCTAGTAGTTCGACAACAACTTCGACCGAAGTTGTGCCACCCATCATTCTTGAGCTAACGATAAAGCCGCCAAAGGGAGTAGTACACAAATGGACATTTAATCCTCGTGCCAGAGAAGCACAGTATTATAATATAGTGGAGGATCTGGCCCAATCGTCGTCCGCTATGTCGACACTTGAGGTACTGCAAAATTGCCCCTCCCAAAAGCAGGCTTTATTATCAGTGATAGGCGGGATTGACGCAGCGGATTCTAATCTTGTGGCCTTTGATCACAAAGGATATGACCCTCAGTTACCAGCTCAACTAGCTTTCCTTATTCAAGTGAAATCCCTCAACAAAATTGTTCATCGAACAATTATTGATGAGGGGGCATCTACATGTATTATGTCAATGAGTTGCTGGAAAAATTTAGGCTCACCACCCTTGTCGCGATCATCAACAACGTTAAAAGAATTTGATGGGCGAACATACACTACATATGGGATTTTAAGTAACTTGCAAGTCGAACTGGGGGGCAAAACAGTAGAAATTGATGTTGAAGTTATCGACGGAAACCTCGATTACAACATCCTACTGGGAAGGCCCTGGATATATGCTATGCTTGTCGTTGTGTCAACGTACTTCAAAAAGATTGCATTTCCATTCCAAGGAGGAATCACAATCGTCGACCAACAAACTTTTCTCCCCAACAGTTCACAAGTTAGGGGAAGCATTCCGATGATCCACGGAAGCTCTCAGTCGCTTCAAAATATCAGAGTATGTCTCCTAAAATACCCTTCCTTAATGGGGAAGTTTTCCCTTCCGCCTCTGAGTAAGCTGGTAGAAGTGGCCACAGTGGAAACCTGTCCCATGAGATCTTCTACATCAACAAAAATGAAGAAGAACTCAGAACATTTTGATAGTGTGGATCATCGCGAGGCATTGCCTCGAAGCCCTACCATAGCTACATCATCTGATGATCAATTCAGTGATGTTGTGCATTATGTACTAGGGGCATTGGAACCAGATCTTTCCTTCATAACCCCTTATGAGTTGTGATCAAAGGTCGCCATGAGGATAGTTCTTTTACTGTGTCAACCTCATTAAAAAATGAAACAACTACCTTTCCAAATCGAGTCTTTCAAAGATCTCGAATTTAAACCTTCATTCCAACCACCGAGTTGAATGCAATGAAGCTTGGGGGACATGCACCTCGATTTGCATTATTATGCTGGGGGCATGCAAACTTATGGTGAGCAATGTTACCGCAGGGTTCAAGCTCGTTAAAAATAAACCATCCACGCGTAGTTTTAGCGCATAGTTCAAGCTCGTTAAAAAATAAACATAAGTCATGAGCAAATGTTTCCCCCAGCGTTTAAGCTCATTAAAAAATGAACCGGTAAATAACCATTGTGAATGCCTTATCACCAGCATTTGAGCCTTGGTCGTGTTCTCGCCATCACCTCCACTCTATTTTTAGCCGATAATTCACCCCCATATGATGTTTACCCCTTCAAGGAACATCTGCGAAGAGTGATTCTATTAGCCATCCTTGTGACACTGCCATGATTGGAAAATTCCAAAGCTTGCCTGGAATCAGCTGCTACAAACCGTCACTCGTTCCTCAAAAACGAGTCTTCTTTAATCTCTTTTCACCTGACTCGTAAAATATGAAAAGATTGTCGAGCGATTGGCCTCTCCGGCTCGTTAAATTCATCGGAAGTGCTATCGCTCCTCTAGATTTTAATCCTTTTGGACCTGAGGGATTATTACACAAAAAGATCGAGCGCTTGTCTTGTTCGGCTCGTTAAAACTATCGAAAATTCATCCCTTTTGTATTATTTTACGCTTTTTCGGACTTAAGGGATTGCATGACAAAAAAGAATCGTTGGAGTCTCCTTTCCATTCCTTTCAGACTCTCTAAAATTTAAAGGGACCAAGTTATCTTTGTCGTTAAACTCGTTAAAACCGAATAGCGACAAACTCGTCTGCATGGACGAGAACAAGTTTCACTGTCACTAGGCTCGCTAAAATATAGCGACAGGTTCGCCCGAAGAGCGGATTATAGAACAAGCATATGCTATCCTCCTCAAGCTTGACAAAAATAAAGAGGTACTGGTCAGCAATGACTAGGGAAAATTGGGAAGAAAACTTGAAAAACCTTTATTGGTAGCAAGTCGCTCTTGAACATGACACTTTCCTTCCACATCCAAGCCGGGTTGGGTTGTTCCATTCACTGGTCATCACCATTGGTCCATCAAACCATCCATATTTGGGGTTAACACTACTAATCCATCGTCAGTGTCACCAATATGTTCAAGAGAAGTCATTTAGACAAATCACCTATGTCTCACCCACTGCAATACATTCATGCTCCATTCCTTCATGACTGCCACCCTGAACCCTGTATCATCAGATTGTTTTCACCTCCAAAATCTTTTGCTTCGTTCCGTGTCATTGGTGTGGGATTCATTAAGGCCCTCCTCAACAGGTCACTTCTTGTCGACATCAGCTCATTATCAAGAAGTTGACTTAGGAACAACCCTTTCAGTACTCTGAAGCTTGCATGAATCAATGGCAAGTTTCTCTCTTTCGGCGACAGGTTTACATTAATGGCCTTCGACCGAGAGATTTTGCATGGTGTTCAACACCAAGTCCCTTTTCACACCACACGAATTGTATTGTAGTACCTTGAGGGTCATTGTCATTATTGGTGATTCCTCTCACGCCTGTTAATAGCTTACATCATTGGCTGGTAATCAGGCAATGTCTTTCCATGTTCGACTCTAGAACATTTTTCACATGGATCGACGTGTACTCCGAGTGAAGATTGAATGAGTTTTGAAGACCCCGGATCTAGTTTCATCCATCCGGGCTGCGATATATTCAAGAATATAAAGAAATCAAATGTACATCATTACCAAACAGATGATCATCCAAATCAAAGGATGATGAGTCCATATCATCAGTCTGTCACATAGACAATTGTCTGTCCTATGTACATGAAAATGAATTTATAAAGTTGAGCATGGGAATGCTCGCTCAGCTAGATCATGAAATAATGTTGTCAAAATAATGTATTGTATTGTATCTTATTACAGGTCACCTCCCAGCTCGAAAAAAATTCGGATCCTCATAGTAAAGCATTTCACCCGACATCAGAAAGATTAACGACCTCATGCTTTAGGGGGCAACTGTCATAGACATTTTTGGGAACTTCAACCCCGATCATAAATGTCCATAAACTGAGGGCTCCTAAGTCCCTAAAAGTGTTGCTTCACTTCCTAAAGGAACAAGGTCAGCTGATTACATCATCTCCCAGAAGTTCTCCACTAAAAACTGCTCATAAATGGTCAAAACTGGACCATACTGAAAACCCAGTGCAGAGGGTGTGATGCATATCACCTTCCCAGTGTACATGGTGCGATGCATACTGAATGGCTCCTCTATAGGGTGTGATGGTTGGGAATGGACAAATGGCAGGGACAAAATGCGAGGTGGAAGATCATGGAATCTTCCAGAAGCTTCCCCTCTGACAGTTGCCTCTCTGTTTTTGACCAGGGATGAGTAAGAGATCATCATTATCCAAGTGGAATCAGGAACTATCAGAGAGAGGACACTAATCAAGACCCAAAAAGATGACTCACCTCCCCACAATCATCTATATATTGATCCCTTATCACAGAGATCCAGAGGCTGGAATCTTGTATCTTGTAGAGAAGTGTTGTTGGTTTTCTAGTGTAAATTCATAGTGTTGGGTGATCTAAGCTTTACTTGAGGTGAAGAAGGGCTTTCTTGCTGGAGGATGATGCTGGGTCAGAACATATGGTTGTAATCCTCTTGCTACTTTCCATCTTAATAAAGCTATTCAAGTTTTCCTCCATATTCTTGTATGTTTTCTTATATATGCATTTGTATGGTTAACACATATTTGGTCCTGTGTTATTTATGAATATAGATCTTTGTTCTTCGATAGTAGTATGTTGTTGTGATTCCATAGGTTCTCTTTGAAGCTGGGCGGATGAAGAAGAAGCGACGAAGCTCTATCAGGAGGGAGAGGAATCAAACAAGGAAATCAAGCGCAAGACTAAGGTTAGTCTCCTTGGTTCCACTCTTATCTATTTTCATAAAGGAAAATGAAAGTAGACTTTACTTGTTTGTTTCTAAGATAGCTACCAGTCTTACTTGGAATAGCAGCATCCGAGTGGACACTATTCCCAGTAACAGTCCCCCCCATGGAGGTTGGAGGGGATCGATCCCCCCTGGCTACGGGCGTTACTGGGAATAGTGTCCACTTAGAGCTGCTATTCCCACTAAGACTGGTAGCTATCTTAGAAACAAACAAGTTAAAACTACTTTCGTTTTCCTTTATGAAAAATAGATAAGAGGGGAACATGGGACACCAACCTTTGCCTTGCGCTTGGTTCCTTGCTTGGTTCTTCTCCTTCTTGATAGATCTTTGCTGCTCCTTCTTTGTCTACATAGCTTCACAGAGCACCTGTAGAATCAAAGCAGCATAATACTATCGAAGAACAAAGATCTATATTCATAAATAACATAGGACCAGATATGTATTAACCACACAAATGCATATACAATCAAACATACACGAATGTGGAGGAAAACTTGAATAGCTTTATTAATATCAAGAATAGCAAGAGGATCACAACCAATTGTTCTGACCTAGCATCATCCTCTAGCAAGAAAGCCCTTCTTCACCTCAAGTAAAGCTTAGATCACCCAACACTATGATGTTACACCAGAAAACCAACAACACTTCTCTACAAGATACAAGATTCCAACCTTTGGATCTCTATGATGAGGGATCCATATATAGATGATTGTAGGGGGGTGAGTTAGCTTCTGGGATTTTGATTAGTGTCCTCTCTCTGATAGTTCTTGATTCCACTTGGAAATTGATGATTGCTTACTCATCCTTGGTCGAAATCAGAGAGGCAAGTGTCAGAGGGGAAGTTTCTGGAAGATTCTATGATCTTCCACCTCGCAAACTATCCCTGCCATTTGTCCATTCTTGCCCATCACACCCTATAGAGGGGCCATCCAATATGCATCGCACCCTTTACACTGGGAAGGTGATATGCATCGCACCCTCTGCACTAGGCATTCATTATGGTTCAATTTTGACCATTTCTGAGCAATTTTTTGTGGAGAACTTCTGGGAGATGATGTAATCCGCTGACCTTGTTCCTTTAGGTAGTGAAGCAAAACTTTTAGGGACTTAGGAGCCCTAAGTTTATGGACATTTATGATTGGGGTGCAGTGCCCAAAAATGTCTATAACAGTTGCCCCCTAAAGCATGAGGTCGTCAATCTTTTGATGTTGGGTGAAATTCTTTACCATGAGGATCCGAAGTTTTTTCGAGCTGGGAGGCGACCTGTAATAAGATACAATACAATACATTATCTTCATAATGTTTTTCATGATCTAGTTAAGCTGAGAATTCCCATGCTCAACTTTATAAATTCACTTTCATGTACATAGAACAGACAACCGTCTGTGTAGCAGACTGATGATTCAGACGGAGTCATCATCCTTTTATTTGGATGATCATCTGTTCGGCAGTGATGTACATTTGATGTCTTTATATTCTTGAATATATCATAGCCTGGATGGATGAAAATAGATCCGGGGTCTTCAAAACTCGTTCCATATTCACTCGGAGTACAAGTCGATCCATGTGAAAAATGTTCTGGAGTCGAACATGGAAAGACATCGCCTGATTACTAGCCAATGATGTAAGCTGTTAACAGGCGTGAGAGGAGTCACCAATAATGTCAATGATGTGGTGTGAAAAAGGGACTTGGCGTCAAACACCACACAAAATATTCTGGTCAAAGGCCATTGATGTAAACCTGTCGCTGAAAGTGAGAAACTTGCCATTGAGGCATGCAAGCTTCAAAGTACTGAAAGGGGTTGTTCCTAAGTCAACTTCTTGGATAATGAGTTGATGTCAACAAGAAGTGACCCGTCATAGGAGGGACTTAATGAATCCCACATCTACGACACGGAATGGAGCAAAATATTTTGGAGGTGAAAATGATCTGATGATACAGGGTTCAGGGTGGCGATCATGAAAGAGGAGAGTGTGAATGTATTGCAGTGGGTGAGACACAGGTGAATTCTCTGATCGACTTGTCTTGAACATATTGGCGACACTGACAATGGATTGGTAGCGTTAACCCCAAAGATGGATGGTGTGATGGGCCAATGGCGATATGACCAGTGAACAGAACAACCCAACTTGACTCGGATGTGGAGAGAAAGTGTCATGTTCAAGGGAAACTTGCTACCAATAAAGTTTCTTCAAGTTTTCTTCCCAATTTTCCCTAGTCATTGCTGACCAGTACCTCTTTATTTTTGTCAAGCTTGAGGAGGATAACATATTCTTATTATATAATTCACCCTTCGGGCGAACCTGTCACTATGTTTTAATGAGCCTAGAGATAGTGAAACTTGTTCTCGTCCATTTGGATAAGTTTGTCGCTATTAGGTTTTAACGAGTTTAACGACAAAGATAACTCGGTCCTTTTCAATTTTAGAGAGTCTGAAAGGTACGGAAAGGAAACTGCAATGATTATTTTTCATCATATAATCCCTTAAGTCTGAAAAAGCATAAAATAATACGAAAGGGATGAATGTTCGATTGTTTTAATGAGCCGAACAAGACAAGCACTTGATCTTTTTATGTAATAATCCCTCAGGTCCAAACAGATTAAAATCTAGAGGAGGGATAGCACTTCCGGTGACTTTAACGAGCCGGAGAGGCTAATCGCTCGGCAATATTTTCATATTTTACGAGTCAGTTGAAAAGATCTTAAAGGATACTCATTTTCTAAGGAATGAGTGATGATTTCGGGTAGCAGCTGATTCCAGGTAAGGTTTGGAATTTTCCAATCACAGTAGTGTCACAAGGATGGCTAACAGAATCACTCTTCACAAATGTTCCTCGAAAGGGGTAAACAATCAAATGGAGACGAATGATCGGCTAAAACAGAGTGGAGGTGATGATGAGAACATGACCAAGGCTT
This sequence comes from Pinus taeda, assembly GCA_000404065.3. Lineage (NCBI taxonomy): Eukaryota > Viridiplantae > Streptophyta > Pinopsida > Pinales > Pinaceae > Pinus > Pinus taeda. Next base: position 31,846 of record APFE030771961.1, read on the forward strand.
AAAAAATGATGATAATGCATTCACAATGGTTATTTACCGGGGATCGGTTCATTTTTTAATGAGCTTAAACTCTAGGGGAAACATTTTCTCATTGCTTATGTTTATTTTTTAATGAGCTTGAATTCCGTGTTAAAACTACTCGTGCCAATCATATAATAAGGATATCTCATCTAAGATGCCATTTTTTATGGAGCTTGCACCTTTTAAAGCTTTGCGCTGGATCCTTTCATTATGCAAGCTAGGAAACTACCAATCCTACAAGTTTAAAGGGTTAGAGGACCTACAAATTTAAAAAATAAATGGTCGCTCTTCGCTTGCATGCAAAATGGTTTGCATGCCCCCAGGTATAATGAAAAATTTCCAAGTCACCATATAGAAGCTCTTTCTTTTGCAAGATAGTTTCCATCCACGTTGTAGATAGAAACACTTCCTGACTTACTCCATCTGGACTAGGGTGGTTCTAAATCTCAACCTCCTAACCTTGACTAGGGAATATTATTCTAGTTTAACTCCCTTTTCATGTAAGGATGGGTGTTGGACTAGTCATATTCCTCCACGGAAACCTACTTTATACCTAGAGTTTCCCTGCCGAACCAGGCCAGGGTGCATGCTCCCTGGGTTTCAGCCATATCCTTCTGAATTACTCATGCTCATCAGGTGGATAGATTGGAGATCGATGAGACATTCCTTGCATGAAAACACCATTTAGGGATGGCATTTGACTATTTTCTATGTGTGAACCAGGGAATGACAGCTGGTCTACGAGCTTGACCATTCTTCCTCCATGCAGAAAACACATTACTCTAAAGAGTGAGGAGACGACGACTCCCATGCAATAAATATAGTCACGCCCAAGGAGTAGATTATAATCTAGGGGTCCTTGGACTACCATCACATTCATGTGAATGATTTTCCTTCTCAAGGTAATGGGCACATTTGGAAGGATCCCTAACGTTCGACTAGTTCCTTTGTCAAAGCCTGTCAGATTTCTCATTTCAGGCAAAAGCGAAGGTTAACCAAGCGCTCTCCAAGAATTTTAGGAAAGGATACTCTCAGAAGCCACTTCATCTATGATGGTACCAGCCATGACCATTCTGTAAGTTTGTACAATGATTCAGAATGGTACACTAGCTGGTAAACGGGGTCTGCCTAGTAGATTCCAGTCGAAGGAAACAACTAGGTTGCTTGGAGGTGGGACCGAATAGATGGCCGGATATGACTCTAATGAACTTCCTTCTTGCGGTAAAGAAATGGGTAGACTGCCCCCAAGTTCATCAGAGTCTGTGTTTATGAAAAGAATTTGAACGGTGTCATTCTCTTTCTCTTCAGTGACGGTATCGTTCGAAGATGATCCCTCTGAAGGCAAAACCGTGTCAACTGCCACCTCGACCTTTTGACTTTCTTTAGGTATGGATTCAGAAGGTTCATTTTTAATGATAGACGCTTCAATCGACCACAACGACGTGTCGGTCGGATTTTCAACCAGTGTTGGACTTGGCAAGAGTTTCTTATATCTAGGAGGGAGCCATAGCGGTGAAGCATGACGGTCATCCAAAACTCTTTTGGCTTCATCTAGGAAGGGACAATGGTGGATGGCGTGATCACCTTCACACAATTTACAAGGAAATTTGTGATTGCCTTTTTGTCGATACACTTCACTTTCAGTGGTTGATGGTGTACTTTCAACATGATCATCAGATGTTGACGACACCGGATTGTGCAAACGAGGAGTCCAGTCCCTTAAGATTCGAGGGATGCAAGGAAAGTCTCGATGATAGTGATCTCCTTTGCAAATGACACATGGAGATTTAGGTTTAGATGGTGTGGTGTGAGGATTTTTGCTAGACGACACATGGCTGCCCCCTTTTGCTTTTGGCTCCTTCTTCTTCTTTTCCTTTTTCTCTTTCCGCTTCTTCTTCTTCTCAGTTACTTGATCTTTAGCTTTACCATCTTCATCAAGCGAAGAGGAAGGAGGAGAGGGAGAAATGGATGAAGTGGAAGGTTGGGGGGTAACTCTAGAATCACCTAGTTGCTGACTTGACTGTTCAGGAATTACAGTATTCTGAACAACAGAGGTAGAGAAGAGCCATACGAGCAAACCAATCGTCAACCCTGGAAGTGACAATGCGGCCATATGGGGTGCACCAACATCTCCCCAAGAGGAGAAAGGACTAGGATTTCCTCCAAGGGGAAATCCTTGGTTGCTAGACTCCATTTTTCTCAACCTAAAGACCAACGAGGGAACTTGTGATGTTATTCCAATTAAAATAAATTTTAGATGCTTTGACACAACTTGTTTTTTCAATTTTTAAAAGTTGAGAAAAAACAAAAGATGACTCTAGTCGCCTTCGATTTTTAATGAGCCTGAAGTGACAAGTGCTCAGATGGACCTTCTCCTTTAAGGATTCTGAAAAGGAACAAAAGAGACTTATCTAGAAATCTAGGCAGAGGGATTACCAAACCAATCGCAAAACTACAGAATACTTTTTACGGTATGGCAGTCAATATTCCCGAATGTTGTGTTCAATGCATTGCTATCGATAGGGCGGAAGACACGGCTTCCTAAGGATAAAGGATATAGCCTATTGTGGTCTCCCAATATATACTCGATGGTACATGGGAGCACAAGTCTGTACTGGAACTTGTTGTCTCAAAGTGGAGGAATCATCCAACCAACAATGAAAACAACAGTTACCAAGTTTTACGACGTCGGAATACGTCTCTAGCCTAGACTTCTAGATATTGTGTGTTAGGTTCCAAAGCATTTTTAGATTCATTAAATTTATTTTATAGTTGATCTTGTTTAAAAATTTTCCTTTCAGGTTCACCACGTCATGTGTATACAATTCCTAAAATGTAGTCTAAGATGATAAACAAATGTTTAATCTTCTTTTGGCAATGAAAATCCTAGCTACTAAGGAAAGAAAACTGAGGGTCTTTCAACAAAGAGCATAGAGCACACACTAAATGCACTGTCATAAATCAAACCAAGCAGTCTAAATGCAAATGCACATGCATGTATTTGTTTTCAGCCTTCTTAACGTATGAATGACAAGAAGAATGCTAAGTACAAATTTGAATTACTTTCGAAAGCGACAATCCTAACAAATTTCTTTTTCAAAAATGAAGTGAAGATAATGACAACACTTTGCGATTTCGAAATGAAAATTGTTTTTGACACTTGGAAAACTACTAATTCAAATCACATACAAGAGTAACAGTACAATCGACTATCAAGAACAATGAGATTCTCTTCTATGACTGAAAAGGACACTTGCGACACTTTCAGATCAAGGAATGACGATCTGATTATGCTACTTCTTTGTAAAAGAGAACTGGAAATGGTGCACAATACACAAAAACACTTACAGTTCTTTGCACAATGGAGGCGGAATGATGGAAAAGAAGAGGGTTTCCACATAGATGTACTGACCACAGACAACAAAACTCCTGAATAGAACTGAAAATAGTGAAGGAAAAACCAAAGTCTGAAGGTAAAGTTAAGCTTCCCTGATCATCGCACCTATCACACAGGGAATTCAGTATGCAACACGCCTACTGCACACGCGAAGTGTGATGCATACAAACTGCCTTGAAGGGAGGGTGCAATGGTACCAGTGCGAGACTTTTATCCAGTCTTTGATCACACTTTGCAGTTCAGTTCAGGGATTTAGGCCGAGTAAGTGATGTTCAGTAAATATAAATCACAGGGTTGATCTAAGGAGGTTACTAGAGCCACTACTTAGGTCAATTAGAGTGTTTGCAGATTGATTGTTCAATTTATAAACAAAACCCAGAGATAGACTAAAGAAGCATTGATCTACTTTGCACTTGCATAACAGATGCAATTCGAAGGCTAGCTGGCTAACAAACAATCTAACAAACAATCTATTCGCTCCCTAGTGGAGTCACCATTTTGTTACCGGGAATAGTTTCCACTTAGAGCTGCTATTCCCACTAAGACTGGTAGCTATCTCAAGTTAAAGCTACTTTCGTTTTCCTTTATGAAAAATAGATAAGAGGGGAACAGGGGACACCAACCTTTGTCTTGCACTTGGTTCCTTGCTCGGTTCCTCTCCTTCTCGATAGATCTTTGCCGCTCCTTTTTGTCTACACAGCTTCAGAGAGCACTTGCAAAATCAACGTAGCATAATACTATCAAAGAAAAGAGATCTATATTGATAAATAACACAGGACCAGATATGTATTAACCACACAAATGCATATACAATCAAACATACACGAATGTGGAGGAAAACTTGAATAGCTTTATTAATATCAAGAATAGCAACAGGATTACAACCAATTGTTCTGACCCAGCATCATCCTCCAGCAAGAAAGCCCTTCTTCACCTCAAGTAAAGCTTAGATCACCCAACGCTATGAAGTTACACCAGAAAATCAACAACACTTCTCTACAAGATACAAGATTCCAGCCTCTGGATCTCTATGATGAGGGATCCATATATAGATGATTGTAGGGGGGTGAGTTAGCTTCTGGGATTTTGATTAGTGTCCTCTCTCAGATAGTTCTTGATTCCACTTGGAGATTGACGATCTCTTACTCATCCCTGGTCGAAATCAGAGAGGCAAGTGTCAGAGGGGAAGTTTCTTGAAGATTCTATGATCTTCCACCTCGAAAACTGTCCCTGCCATTTGTCCATTCTCGCCCATCGCACCCTAGAGAGGGGCCATCCAGTATGCATCGCACCCTTCACACTGGGAAGGTGATATGCATCACACCCTCTGCATTGGGCATTCAGTATGGTCCAGTTTTGACCATTTCTGAGCAGTTGTTTGTGGAGAACTTATGGGAGATGATGTAATCAGCTGACCTTGTTCCTTTAGGTAGTGAAGTAAAAATTTTATGGACTTAGGAGCCCTAATTTTATGGACATTTATGATTGGGGTGCAGTGCCCAAAAATGTCTATAACAACTAGGTCTAGGGGCTAGCGGTCCCCTAGTGGAGGTTTTGGGGGCAGCACCCCCGAAGCTAAAAACAGATGTAAAATTGCCTTGTAAAAGTATAGTAATTTCTAGTTAATATAGGCTGTTCATTAGGTAGATGATCTGACGATAGAACTTATGTTCATTTTAGGGTTTTTTTCCCTAGAAGGCAACCCGTCTCTATGTATGAGGGCATTGTATTGAGGCTCTGATATAGATGTGTATTCTCTGTGAAAGAAACAAAGAGGTGAGACTATGAGAGAATACAGAGGATATTACAATGGATCTGTTGTAGGTTGTGTCTCTTCATTTTGCTGGATAATAGAAAGGAAGGACTGGCTGTTCTGGGTGGACGTAGCACAAACTAGGTGAACCACGTATATCTATGTCTCTCTAGTTTTATGCATTTTCTGTGTTTATATTTCTGCAATATTATATGTGTTCCATTGCCTTGTAATGTATAATTTTCTAATACCACACTTAAAGAAAGATTTCCTGCTATACACCTTCACCTCTGATAATTCACTAGCTGCAGTACTCACTCAGAAGGATGAAATGAAAGATGAATGTCCCATCTCCTTCATGAGCATAAGCATGTAGGGAACAGAGCTCAACAAATTCGTCATTGATAAGCAAGAATGCACAATGTACAAGGTGTTGAAATACTTCAGGCCCTACTTGTTGAAGAACCATTGTATAGTCTTTGTTCATCACTGAGTAGTCTGCACATTGCTCATACAACAAGAACTGGGTGAGCGAGATGCGAACAAGATGATAGACTTGAAAGAGTATGACCTTGAAATCAAGACAGTTCACACGATCAAAGGACATGGGCTCTACAGACTTGCAACTGAAGTAGTAATGCTCTAGAGAGTGAAGAAGAGCTCGATGGCTGGGAACAAGAAATTGAGATGTATGATATAAATCGAGCAACACCCACTAAAGACAAAACCTCTTGGTATGCAGATGTGTGGTAGTACCTTGAGCATGAGATTGTACCCTCTCACTTTTCCATCAAACAAAAGAGGGCATTGTGCCTTAAAGCCTTAACTTATCAATCGGTGCATAGAGTGATTTACAAAAAGAACAGTAATGGAGTTTTGCTCAAGTGCCTAGAGGCACATGAGTCAGAGAAGGTACTTCAAGATCTGCATGATGGACCCATCAATGGTCACTTTGCGGGAAACACCAATGCACACAAAGTTATACGAGTTGGTTTCTACTTTCCCACATTATTCAAGGATGCACATTCTTATGCCCACAAGTTCCTAGTCTGTTAGTGATGCATCAATAGAACATGAAGATTAGCAACCTCACTGCACCTTGTTGCAGTGACTAAACCATTCCAATAGTGGGGTCAAGACATCATTGGAAAAATCTTCCCACATTTGTGAAAGAAACACAACTACATTCTAACAACAACTAATTACTTCACACCATGGACGAAAGCAGTTTCACTCAAACAAGTGAATGACCAGAAGGTCATCAGCTTCCTCCAACAGAACATCATCTCACATTTCAATATTCTAGCATCACTTGTTTTTGATAATGCAACTTACTTTTCATCTTTAGAACTCTATGATTTTTCATTACATAATGGTATTGTGCTAAAGAATTCATATAACTATTACCTGCAAGGAAATGGTCTCACAGAATCCACAAATAAAAGCCTCATCGACATAATCAAGAAGACCACTTTCTCTGAGCAGTGCAATTGGCATACCGCCTCGATGAATGCATTATGGGTTGACCATGTAACACCCAAGCCTTCTCTAAATACCTAACCGTACTTCCTAGTTTATGGAAAAGAAGTTATCCTTCCACCAAACATCTACTTGCTTGCACTTCCACTTTCCCAAGCATCCCAAGGAAAGCCTTGCCAGCTAGTTCAACGTAGGATGGATGCTTTCCATAAGCTTCAGGAAGAAAGGATGAAAAGGAAAAGTAAGATTCACACTCCACCAAAACTGTGTCAAAATATGGTGCGATAAGAAGTCTGTAGGGAAAGATAACTTCAATGTTGGTGACTTAGTTCTAAAATGGGACAAGTCCCATGAAGACAAGGGCAAACATATGAAGCTCCAGTCCCTATGGATTTGTTTGTACACAGTCCACGAGAAGCTTGGACAACACACATATCAATTACAATCACTTGATGGGATGATTGATAACCTTCCTGTCAACGGCCAAGATCTCAAGCATTATTTTCAGTAGGTCAGGCTGCACCCCATGCCTTGTACATAGTATGCTTACTAGTTGTTTTCATCTTGTTTTCTTTGCTTACTATATTTTTTTTACTTCATTTGTTCTACTTATTATTTTGGCTTACGTTAATTTTGTTTGCTTGATACCTTACTATTTTTGTTTCCAGAAATAACTACTACCAACCACTATGTTCTAGTTTTTGAATAGAGTGTGTGGCTCAAATATGAAGAGACTTGTGACAATGCAGTACTTGGCCATTATTGGGTCCATCTTCTATGTGCTTGGCTATAACCTTCGATCGATGAAGTCTTGATGGAAAATACGACCATCTGCAAGGGAAGTTTTGGTCCAACCATGAACCTGTGTTCGCAATGGGAAGCCCCATGCCTATACTTAGCCTTTTGCTGTGTGTGTTCAAGCTCATCCAACTAGTAGAAATGGTGAAGGGGAAAATATAAACAAACAAACCTATGTCAGAAGTCTTACATTCTTCTTTGAAGCAACAATATCTTCTACTCTATATAAGTTGGGATCCCTCTTCTACCCCAAAAATAAAAAGTGGCTATGCACAATCCTCTTGAAAAAATACCAAGGCAAATGAATAAAAGGACTTTATGTGTAGAGAGGTGAAGCATGAAACTCCACTCGGGTACTGACTAGGCTCACTAGCAGTGGAGCAATTTGTGTGTTCCTGTGTGACTTTACCGAGGTACTCCCTAGTCCTGCTAGCAGTGGATAAACACCATATATGAAACTTATACTCTGAAAATATTCAACTCATGAGCTAAACTTATACTCCCTGAAATACCAAGGCCCTGTGCGAGCAATGAACCAAAATAAAGAAGATGGAGTTCTACTAGTGTGTTGCTAGGTGTTGTAGCGGCTACAACCACCCTGCAAAATGTTGGCCTGCACCCAATTTCAGAGCCTCCCTTGAGAGTTTCACTATATGAATGCACACACTCAGGTTCATTCCGTGAGATTGTGTGAGCCTTTGTATGCACCCTACTTGTTCATTTCACCCAAGTTTTTTCATGTTGATGTCAAATTCATACTTGCAACCATGTTCTAGTCACACTCAAAGTCTTCGCTTCGTGTGTACTTGTTGTGTTCTCTATGAAAACAACTTTCACACTCACACATGGAGCCACATCCACTGTCGCACAAGCATCATCACGGTTGACCAACAATCAAACACAAGTATCGCACTTTTCACTTACACCATCAGTCAGTCATGTTGAACATGTGTGTCTAGATGGTTTGAGTCATCTCGTCGTCTAGTCATGTAAGTGTGTGTTTGGAGGATCACATATGCATCTTCCACTCATCCACACACTTAGTCATTTTTAAGTTCTAATGACCAGACTCCCCTCTGACAGCCAGCCCATCACGTCACCATTGACTCAATCGACTGTCACCCAAAACAGCATAGAAGCACCAAGGAAGCCATTTCGAGCTGCACTGCCCACAAGAAAATCAATCAGCCTTCATGTTGGGCAACCTAAGAGTTTGAGATGACAGCTACCCCAAGACTCACTCCCCTCAAAAATTTCACAGAGGCTACAGACCTTTCCCACTCCCCTAGCTGAGAAAATTATGCAAAAAGGCTAGATAGATACCCAGTGTCCCTTTGTGTCTCCCTTAGAAAATTGGATATTGTTTCCAACCATTCCTCCCAACAGTCAACCGACCGCTCACCAAGAAATTGTGAAGTTTTCATGAGCAAGCTCTCTTCTTCCTAGCAGTCCACTCAGCCTAGAAACTATGCAAAGGTGATCAGCGGTCCATCCCGACCCTTAGATTAGATTTTCCCACCAACAGCTCCTGGTAGAAGACTGCCATTTCCCTCCAAGAATTGCACAATTTTTGCTACCAAGCTCCAGCAATACCCTTCCAGTTCCCCTTAGGAATTGTGTAGTTTCTGTTGTCGATGACCCAACAACCAACTACCAGTTCCCTCCAGGAATTATGTAGTTTTGGCTACCAAGCTCCCAGCCAATTCTTCCAAAAATTTGCACAGTTTTTACCACCAAGCCCCCACTACCTGCTCGTTCCAGAAACTGCGCAGATATTTCCTGCCCAGCCTTTTTGCAACCCGGACTGTTCCCCTTAAAAGCTATGTAGTTTTGTCCTCTAGCTGAGCCAGACCTCATGGACAGTCACTGTCAATCTGGATTGCCCAACTTCATCACCTAGTGACTATTGTGTAGTTTTCATCAGCAGTGCCCAGAGCCTCCATCCTACCTCACAACCTTGTTGCCTCTCTCGGTCACCTGCATCCCAAATGATACATGGAGGTTTTTGGATTTGATATCATCTCATCATGAGTGACTCCAGGAAAAGGTACACAAACAAACATGGTGCGATGATGAATGGGATGAACGAAAGGAGGACATGCAGAAGCACAGGTTCACTAACGGATGAACAAATGATGCATGTAAATAGATGTGCTCGCAAACAGATGATCATGCAAAGATGTGATCGTGGATGGATGGAGAAGAAAACATGCAAGATATTCTCATAGACGGATGAATGGATGAACATGCACCTTTCGCGAACAAACAGACTTGTCAAGCCTTCCAACATACAAGCAAGGAGCAATGTGAAAAAGTAACATCAAACGAACCAACAACCATTGAATATTTCCCACACTTTTCCATGTGGAGGTGAAGTTGTTACACACCATGAGGACATCCATCACCCAACAACACCGTAACTTGACATGCACACCCACAAAGGCACGAATGTATTAGCATTGTCATGTCAAGTCATGTCGTCCACATCTCTACTATGGGCCATATTGTCTATCAATGTAATGTAACATGAAAGTCAAACATACCCACTTGTTGTACAAAGAGTCATGTAAAGTCAAAGATTCTTGGAAATTAGACAACCATGAGGGTAGTCGAATAGCCACAAGGGTCAGTTTCACCCTTGGCTATAAATACCCCCTCATTTGTACATGCAATGTAATTTTTTTCACCTCAGTTCCTTCCACATAGCCAAGAGAGTATGTAATATTTTCTGAGTAAGTATTGGTTGCAATGCCCCACCCATGGGGTTAGTGATGTATGGTGTAGTTATGTGTCTTGGAACTTTCACTTAATTCACAAGCCTACTAATAGGCCAACACATTTTCACACATGTATTGTAATTGTTGTAAGATTAATCTTAAACACTTGTGATGCATGTTGCTTTAACCTATGTTTCACACTCGAAATATTTCACTTGTTGTAATAAATAATATATCAATGAAAATGTGTTTTATGTGATGTTAAAATTGTCTCGCCTGTGGTGGCTACTTTTTGAGACATCAGGCAGACCTTTCACATAAAACTTTCTATAACAACCGTTACACTCGTGTCAACTCATCTGCTAAGTGTTGTACATGTTATCTTCCCTTGTGTGTTGTGACTGGGACATCTGTATGGGTTGTTCCTCTGGAAGTTGTGCATGTCTTGTTGTGTTGTGTGTTCCTAGCAGAGTTGGGACTTACTCTGAACCGACTTGGGACTCACTCTCACCCTCTCCCTGTATAGTGAAAGAACCATTGATACAAGTAACACTTACAATCACCAGGCATGTGAACCTAACTTCTCAAAGACAAATCATACCACTGTCCTGTGCTCATAAGAAAGAGTTGAGGCAAATCTTTAAGATAATGGCAACTAGGTCATCATACCAGATGCGACTCCCACACCAAACAGTGTGAGGTTTAATTGGGACTTCATATCGGGGTGATCCTCTAAATGTTGGTGGGTTCAACATTGTCAACACTACTATAGAAAAATGACATTAGGTTGGAAAAACCACCAAGATTGAAAATAATTCATCATTATGATCATAACAACTAGTTATATATCCCACTCATTGAATATTAGCTAATATGTTATCTATGAATCATATTAAAGGACAAAGATGAAGTGAGCATGAACCAAGAGTAGTCCCATTGCACATGAAAATGGATATGAAGAGCCTTGAAAAATCACATGAAAAGTTACTTGTGTCACTAGTTTGAAAACCTTTAGAAATTGCATAGCTATGTGATTACTTCCCATATCACGTAATTTTGAGTTTTTCAAAGAGAATATTATTCATGGGGAGGTCATAGAAAGGTTTACTAAGTTAAGTTTCTCTTGATAGTTTTGGACCTGCCATCCTGTTAGGGGATCTCCTCGATAAGAAGTCCCAACTAAACCTCAGACCATTTGTATTAGGAGTCCCAGTAGTGTGTAGTAAATTTATTCCTTAATTGTGATAGTGTGCAAAGGTAAGCAATATATCCTTGTTGAAAGAAAGTGTGTGACCTTGCAGTGAGTTAAGAGAGATGCATGCGGAGGTTCTAACACACAGAGGGGAAAAGGAAGTGTGCCCCTTAGAAGCTTGTAATAGTACTCAACCTAAAAGGAACACATTAGCTGAATGACATCACAAATTGGAAAGAAGAATAGTCTTCAATCCAAAGTGATGATTTAAATCAACAACACAGTTCAGTGAGATTTATACAATCACATAAGGAATCATCCATACATCAATGCGTAAGTTAAAACTACATGCATTTCTAAACTAATTAGAATAATCGAACTAAAATAACAACATATGCATGAAACGTGTTGGCTCTATTATATTATATAAAAGTGAAAGTTTCATCCATACATATAACCATGAAAACCACTAGCCCCAATAGTGGAACGTTACATTCAACACCACCTGCCCCTCCAAAGAGACGTACTCACTTTGTACTATGGAGAAACCAAGGCTCGTCACAATACTCTACAAGCCTTCTCTAAGAAATGCCTAGAAAACACTTGGCTCCCAAAATACCATTCTATGAGTTATGAGGTTCTATATATAGTAAAGGGTGGGGTGAACCTTGACATTCCCCTTTGTGACTCTTGGACTACCCTCATCACTCTTCAACAGCATTACATATGGTTGTTTTCATTCCACTAATGACACTTGGAATTTCACTTTACATTACATCTAATTACGACAGTTACGACTCATAGTAGTGAGGTGGCCGAGATAAATCATAACACAACTTGACATGACACTATTGACATGTACTGCCTAATTGTGGTTTCCATGTCAAACTGCTATGTTGTTAGTTGATGGATGTGTCCTTCAATGTACTTTTTCTTCATCTCTACATAGCTTAGTTCTCTGGGGTCTTCAATGGTATTGATCTTTGCAAGGTTGTTCCATGCATGTGTTTCTTCTACTTGCTACTTGATGTGATTTGTGTATACGTTCAACTGCAAGCAATACTTTTAGCATGTGCTCCTTCTCCATCCCATTCATCACTGCACCATTTTCTATTAACGTCCATTTTTCTGCAATCACTCATGATGAGACGATATCAAATACAAAATATCCTAGTCTACCATGATTCATTATCTTTTGGTTTTAGGTACAAGTGATGAGGAGAGAGGATAATGCTCTCAAACCATGCAGAGCACATTTGAGGTCAGGATGAGAGGCTCTAGGGCATTATCGAGAAAAACTACGTGGATGTCACTAGGAGGAAGATTTGCACAATTCAGGATAACAATGAAAGTTGCGAGAGAGAACCCAACTGGGAGGCAGAACTGCACAGTTCCTGGGAGAGAGACATGGTAGGGTGTCCATGGGGCTACTAGACAATTTTACGTAGTTTTGAAGATGAGTACTAGGCAGTTCATCCGAGGGTCTAGCTCGGAATCACCGTATTTTCTTTGGGGAAGACAGTGTTGGTAGTAGGAAGCACAAGCAGGGAAATTTGGGTATTTTTCTGGAGGAAGACAAGATTGGGCTACCGGGAGATGCTTGTCAAAACTACACAATTCTGGGAGGCAATCTGTGACAGGCAGCAAGGGCTCCTAGACATAACTATGCAGTTTCTAGGCCAAGTGCAGATAGAGGGAGTAGTGAAAGTGCCAGTAAAAACTACCCAATTTTATGAGGGAGAGAAGAGCAGGCTAGTAGGGAGCCTACCTGTTAGATCTACCCAATTTCTCGGGACAATCCAGTAACAAGAAACGGGGACCTAACTCATAATTTTGCACAGTTTCTATAGCAAGTACAAGGCAGGCAGCTGGACAAGTTTTGCATAGTTTTGGGGATCAGTCCAGCCTTGGGTCAAAGCATAATTTAGTTTTTTGAGTTGACAAGAGGGAGGCTTGATGGGTGATATTTGCAGAGGCAGAGACTAGATTGGATTCTGGGACAAATTCTATGATGTTTTGGGAGATAGTTAACTGACTCATTTATAGAATTTTCTAGTTCAAGATACCTAGAGGATAATCTCAATCTCTGTGCAGTTCTTGATAGTAGTAATGCTCTAAAACCATGAAGAGCACACCATCAGGGGGAATCCCTATTAGTTCTGCACAATTTCTTAGGACACTGTAGTGACAGGAAACAAGGACCTGTCCCATAGTTCTATGTAGCTTCTACAGGCAGTACAAGGCTAACATCTCGATAAGTTTTGCACAATTTTGGGTATCAATGCAGCCCCAGGTCACAACTCAATTCAGTTTTTCCAGTTGACTAGAGGAAGACTTAATGTGTGATCTTTGCGGGAAGCGTAGACTGGATTGGATTCTCAGACAACTTCTACGTTGTTCTAGGAGATAGTCAACTAACTCATTTCTAGAATTGTTCAGTGCAAGCTACTCAGAGGATAGCATCAAGCTCTATGTAGTTTGGGAAGAGTGTTGGGTCACTAAGAGCTGAGACAATGCAATGCAGCTAGGTCAGGATCTGGTTGAAGGAGGGTTGTTCGGTCGATGGATTTTCAGGAAAAATGACTAGGTGTGAGAGAAAGTGAACTGGTGCATACATGACATTGTGATTACACACTTAGCATAACTCAATGACAAGAAACCGCAAACCCACAAGACAAACATGGAAAAGCATGACCCTCTGTGGGATTGCATAATGGTTAAAATGACAAGTGTGACACTTGGGATAGACTTTAGGACAACCATGATGAAACTTGCACGAAAGTGCTTAAAAATTCTAGTGTGAGTGTGATGGGTGTTCACATAGCTAAGAAAATGCAAAAGCACAAATAAAAAACTTCAAAAACATTAGAAAGAGATCACAAGCATGACATAGCAATTGAAATGCCAAAGACGATAGTTGGTTCAACAAAAAAAATTGAAGGAAGACATTTAGGGGAAGCACATGGAATTCCTTTCATTGCTTATGTAGGGGAAACATATGAAAACACCAAGAAGTCCCTCAAGCTACACTAAGATATGTACTTCAAAATATGTACTTTACTTACCATACCTACCCTTGAGATGATATGCATCTGATTAATTTTGCATGAGGTCTCAATATTTTATCATAACTTGGTTTCTTGGTCCTTCTCCTCAACTCCTTGAGAGTGATGTATCATGTCACCTTTTCCTGTAGTCATTGAGAAATAGATCAGCACAGTTTTAGCAGGTAGTGACCATTGTCGGGATGATCTGCATAGTTTTCCAGAGCAAGGGTAGGTTGCTCTATGCAATTTCTAGGAGCAAGGTTGTTGGACAGTTAGAACAATAGTGTGTCGTTTTGAGATGCAAAACACTACAACGAGATGAGGTCCTCTGAGGACACCTCTACACATTTTCAGAGTGCAATGCAGCCTGAGAAGTTGAGGGACATAACTGTGCATTTTTTGATGACAGGACACTGTTATGGGATGGGGTCCTCGAAGGACACCTCTGTGCATTTTCTGAATGCAGGACAACTAGACTGCTCTGCGCATTTTTGAAGAGGAGTGTTGGATACCTATTTTCTCTTCTCATTTCTTGAGAGAATTGGTGGCTTCCTAACTACTCTACACATTTCCGGAGAGAAATGCTAGCTAGGTAGCTCAGGGACAACATTGCACAGTTTCTGAAGATAGTGGGTTCCGACTGGGGAAGAAAACTGGAAGAAACCACTACACAATTTTGGATGCCAATGGAGGCTTGGGTCTCTACACATTGCGTAGTTCCAATAGGTAAGGGAGGAAGCGTGAGCATTGTAGAAGTGAAGAGTGCAGTTATGAAAAGATGGACGAGGCTAGGTTGCTCAGGAAATTGGCTAACTGTGATATTAGTGAAACTGATGTAGAGGGTGAGAGTTTTTCATTGTGATCACACACGAACACTTAGTGATACAACATATACCATTCAAAACATAAAATAATACTTTTCTTGATTCAAAAGCCTTTGTGACAAGAGTGCATGAAGTGAGTGTGAAACATGTCTATGTAATGAGAACAACCCCTACGTACAAGATTTCCCCTTGAAGCAGAACAACAATTCCTTTGCATGTAAAACAATAATCCACATGCCCAAAGATGACACATACTGCATAAATATGAGAACATGAACAAATATTAAGATCAAGGAGGGGGCTTGAGATCATCATCTTAACAATAACTAACCAAGGAATGATTGATCATATGATCCACAGTAGGCTATGAAATTTTCTTGCAAGCCAAACTTTTGGAGGGTGGTTGTAGCCGCTACTACAGTTTCCAAAATACAAGAAATAGTAGTATATTTTTATAAACTCTCATGAAAGAGTAAAGAAAGAACTTATTTTGGATATCAAATTAATGATGGCCTAACCATGCAAGTAAAGTTTTTGGT
This sequence comes from Pinus taeda, assembly GCA_000404065.3. Classification (NCBI taxonomy): domain Eukaryota; kingdom Viridiplantae; phylum Streptophyta; class Pinopsida; order Pinales; family Pinaceae; genus Pinus; species Pinus taeda. Next base: position 47,613 of record APFE030771961.1, read on the forward strand.
TACTTAAATTAACTTCAACATATTGATGTACATCTTGTACAATAATTTTGAAAATTGATGATAGTTGACTCTATGAAAGAACCTATGGATATGCTTTATTAAAATGATTATTATACAAGAAAAATGAAGAGATATTTATGATCATAGTTGGGTATAAAGAGGAAGGTCGTAGATGCATGGAACTAGATGTGACGTTAATAATAACTTGTTGAATAGTGTTTGATTCTATTTTAAATCTTACTATACGTTTTTTTAACATAAATTAAATTTTGATGTTTTCATTATGTTCCATTAATATGCCAAGTGCTTGAAAATTAATCTATATATGCTCATTTGGTTGTTATGATTGTTTGTTTAATAGTTTTGAGTTGTTGTAATATGCTTACAAAATAATTATTTTTTGTATATTGAGTTGAATGGATGAAGAAGATCCATAAGGAGAGTAAGTACATTTTCCACTCAAAATGATATCTTATTACTACCAATTCCTATAGTCAAGTGAAATAAAATAAAGAAGGTGATGAATAGGTTTCTCAACCATGCAAAAAATCTAACGATAACAAAACCCCTAGTCCAATGCATATCCAAAGCATGCTCAAGGAATGCACGAGATAAAGTAAGTGTAAAGTCATAGGAGTGCACGACATTTAGTTAAGAGTCTACATTGAATATTTACTCGTGTGAGAAAGCACATGACTCCTTAATGAATTTTCTACAACCATAATTAATAGGTTATTATTCGTTTGCCTTAGTTGGAAGCTAGCATTTTGATTAGATATCTGAAAGGTACTATCCTGCAATATTTAAGACAAGAACTGAAATGAATTAGAACCTTTGTTTTAAAAACATTATTGGTGCATGTCCCAGTTTTCTAACCAAAAAAGGAAACAACATGACCAATGCCTTTAATTTTTGGATGGATTCTTTGAGGTTTTGTGTAGCTATAAGCAAGTTGATACCAAAGTTGATACCTCTCATGGTATACTAAGAAAGATATTTGTGAAGAGAAGATAAAATATTTAAGGCTTCATAGCCTATTTGATTAAAATCAAGGATAATGCTCTGAATATCACTAGTGTCAATGGCTATGCATTATGTACAACAATTACCATCTCACTAGATTTTATTAGCTAGTATGCATAGGGCAAGGAATGCCTTCATGCTTATGAATTTATTACAAGTAGATATATTGAAGAGGACCTTCACATTGATGACCATCAAGTGGTGGTTTCATATAAATAACTATTTACAATAGTTTTGGAGTTTCGTAAACATTAGATTGGCTTACCTTTCATAAGTGATATGTAGCCCAAAAAATGGGAAAACCCAAGCAATAGCCCCTCGATTTGAATGATAAAAAAATAGTGATGTATAAGAGTGTTGATGCCTCTAAAATTGTTGCATCAACATCGGGGAAAACCACTCGGTCTGGACCTTAGTGCGGCTCCTTTTCCATTTGGTGTGGTGGCTCCGACTGGATATAATGGGACCAGTTTGCCAGTGACATATGAGTTGATGGGTGATTGGTTTGTAGTGTATAATGAAGGTGATAAGTGTTTAATCCTACAATGCAAAAATATACAAAGATAACTAATCTAGCCCATGTATCTTATCAACAACACGATTTTCAATTGTTTCTATTATACAAATAACCATAAAGATAACTTACTCATAAAATAGAAATATGCGTTCATATGATGATTACTTTGTTTAAGTAGTTAAATAAAGTAATAATAAAACATTATCACATTGATCATAATATATATCACTGACATATATATCCAAAATATAACAATTCTAAAACATTCAGAAATGACAAGCTGAAGAATTGCTTGAAAAACACACACACACACACACACACACACACACAC
>APFE030771961.1:49607-104268 GCA_000404065.3 Pinus taeda
ATATATATATATATATATATATAATAGCAATTTTGAGAAATGTTTTTTGACATAGATAAATAAGACAAAAATAGTGATAATAGTACCGTATGCATTTGAATTCTCCCGATGTAAACAACATTCAAATTCTGCTTTCCTAGTTGAGAACACCTTCAAAAGATGCAAAAGTGCAAATATTATAAAAGCCTCTTTGACAAAAATGCAGAACTTTGGTCCAGCTTTTGATATAAAAAAAATATTAGAAGTACAATAGTGCAACTCCCAAGTCAAGTTTTAATACAAATTGAGGACCCTTTCTAAATACATGAAAGGGTCTTAAATACTAAAAATAAAAACAAGCTATCAATAAAAATCGCTATGCGCTGGTCTAACTATAGACATATAAATCTAGGATTCATCATGAAAATAGTGGTGTTGTAGCAGTTGAATGAATTCATTGTATCTGCTTCTTTTCCTGTGATTGCAGTTGACAGATTGTGAGCATAGGCTAGATTTCTAGAGGCTCACTCATCATGGAGTGTAGTTGAGCTATATAGGTGGTGTCAGAGAGTTCGAGGATCATGCAGTTGATTGCATCTGAAAGAAATTTCATGGCCATCTGTTGGCTATGTGGCTTGACTAGGAAAAACTAGAATGTTTCCCATGTCAAGCTTTGGATTCCTCCAACCTGTTTTTCCTTGTGCGTCAACCCCTGTTTCCAATGTTTTTCTAAAGACTTTGCTTTTGGGAGTTTACATGGAGAGAAATCAATGATCAAATTAGACATATGCAAACTATTATTTATCAATTCGATCAGACCATTTTTTGCAGTTCTACATCTAGAGGTTTCTCTTTCAGCTTTCATTAGTTGGGACTCTCATTCAAAAAACAGGATTTCCTTACGCGATTCTTGTATTCTTGACAGGTTGGCAACCATTTCTTCTGTGGAATCTTGCCAAGACAGAAAATTGGTTAACCTTTCATCTATCCTTTCCAATTCAAGCATGGCATCCACTACCTTCTCAATCAATGATGTAGAGATATCACGTAAGGGGTCAGCCAATGATATGTTGTGGCAAAGAATATCCAACTTTTGGGACAAGGCTTTGGTTATTTCCAAGGCTTCTGTTCTGAATTCACCTACCTGTGGACAACCCTTGTACCATTCTATATGTTCCTTCATTTGTGTAATTTGATCATCCTTTGCCTTCTTTTCTTGCTCACTTAACATCTGAAGCTTGCTCAATTCCTGAGACAACTCCTGTTGTTTATGGAGAGTTTGCTCATCAATTCTCTATTTTTCCAGTTTCAATTGCTCTTTTAATCACTCATTTTGCTGCCTCTGCTCTATTAACTATTGTTCAAGTTGATTTATCTTTTGTTGTTGCTCTGCTGATTGCACCTCATGTTGGGTAATCATCTAATCCTTCTCCCTCATCAGATGGTTGACCTGTGAGGCTTTATCCATTGTCACCGTTGTGTAAGCTCCTGCATACTGAGATAGCTTTGTTAAATCCTTGGAGGGATTGACTTCTTCTTTCCATACCACGTTCATCATTTCTACCTAAGGAGTTAAAAGAGGACTTTGATCCATTTTCCTCTTCTTTCTCTATCTTTTAACTATATCCCTATGCTTCGGACTGTAGAAGACATCAAGAAGTGGTATTTCTTCATTTTGTAGTACAATCTCCTCTGTTGGATTCTTGGGAATGATCTCTATGTCCTGTTGAATTTGGAGTAGGCTGCTTGTCACTTCAATTGGAATAATAAGAACTTCTGGATTTTGCACTATAGGCATTTTTGGTATAGTGATTTCTTGGGAAATATCCAGGTTATTGATGATTGAGTTGAACTGCTCCCATTCCTTGATCAATTTAGGATCAATATTGATATTCGTATCAAGGGGCTCACCTTTTCCTTTGTGTGTCTGCTCCCTTTCTGGGGTATTTTCCTTTTCAGGAGTCTTTTCAATAATTTGATCTTCACAGTGGACTTTTGGTTGCACCATAGAGGTAGTATTTAACAAGTCCAGAGGTAGCATTTCCAATCTATGTGTCCTGAACTTGTAAAATTCCTCTAGTCCCTGCGCACCCAATTTGATTTTTTCCAGTTGTTTTACTTCAAAAAATAACTCGGTTGAAGAAAAAAAATCATCATAACTATCCTTCTCATGTTCAAACTTGGTGATTTTGGTGAGAGAAGTGACATTGTAGGCAACAGATTTAGGATCATACTGTCTTTTTGGGATGATGGCTAACTTTAACATTTTTACTTTCTCAACTTCTTTCTCTGCATGTTTGAAGTCATGCAGCATGATAGCTCCACATTGGAGGGGGAATGAAGGCCACATATGCTTTTTAGACTCCTTTAGATTCCTTGACATCCCTTTTACTGTTATCTGATATGCTAACTCTCTAGCAAGTAACTTATCAGGGATGTATAAGGGAAGGACATGTGGGTCAGTAGTGCTACCGAAAAGTGTGATGTAAGTGAACTTTTCTTCACCAAACCAACTACCAATTGCAGTTAGGTCAACATAGGATTCCTCAGACAACCTAGCAGCAGGTTTATCAAATATGGCATAATGCACAGTGAGGATGAAACCATGACATATTCTATAAAGATTATTTTTGTAATGGGCTTTCCACAATTCCTTATGACAGATATGGCTGGGGTTAGGGTCCCGTGGAGTCCATTTCTATCCCAAAATGGGATTGTTAGAATTGAAACAGATTGTGTCCAAAATATAGGCACTCATCTAAAACGGGGGTATCACCTCGGTAGTCACAAATCTGTTTTTCCTATAATTGAGTATTTGGTTGGCCATTTTATCAAACAAAATGGTCATCTAATCCATGATATAGGAATTAACTGGATCACCCATTAAATATACCATCTCAATAGAAAATTTGGTAGAATCGTGGACTCCAAAGATTCTGCACATCATAGCTCCAGCATAATAGTAAGGAGATGTCAATGAGTTGATGGAGTACATACCTGATGATTCATGCGTGTGCTTGGTTGGAAAATGACTCCATTGTCTGATAGGGTCCAATTCAATGGCGTTTTCTTTGGCAAAAGCCTTCAAGAATTCTTTGTTATATCGCTTCTGCGTTTAGGCAAATTGTACATTCTTTTGATATCTTCTACTTTGAACGACCTGAACATTCTTCCATTAGCGGTAAAGAAATTTTTGTTTGTGATATTGATGCTTTGAATAACCCATCTGACCAAGTCATTATAGGGTAAAACCTTGGTGCGGGCTGCTATTCTATGAAGAAAGGTGCTGGCTAGATCCTTAAGAGTGTTCTCTGACTTATCAGTGGAATCGGCTGTTGCCACTTCTTCAATCTCTTCCGGATCTTTAGCTTATAGCAAATTGTATATACTCTCCCATGAAGCTTTGCCTAGATCGAGGCAGGTAGTATCTGATATGAAGACCTTCTTTACTGGTTCTTCTTTGGCTACGATGGAGGCCTTTGGTTTCTTTGATTTCTTTGTCATTTTAGCTGGATTCGTCAACTCAGACTTTCTCTGCAAAAGAAACAAAAGATAGTAACAAAGAAAATCTTGTTCAAAGACAACGCAGAATACAAAAGATTAATGGTGATTCAAGCGTGATAAGAAATATAAACTCAAATATTACCACGGACGAAATCCTCGAAGGATTCAACCTTAACTGCTCAATTAATGAAAAACGTAACCGCCAATCGTGATACTTAAATGTCATAATGATATGTCTAATCACACATATTAGTAATGGTCTTTTAAAGTGAATCTCATGACTTTCCTGATCAGCGATTAGCGAAAATCGCATATCGCAGATTGGGAGGCACAAAGGTTAAGCTTTAGCTATTTCCATTCATAGCTATGATTGCAATAAAAGTGAGTTATCATGGGAAGATGGGATAATCAATAAATCCTTTTGTTTATCGTTTATAATTGGCTTAAGGTTTCCACCCACAAACATTATTTTAACAACCTTTTATCGAAAAGTGCACTTTTAATGAAATCATATCGGCAATTGCCAATATAGAGAGTTATGTGCTCCATGCTTTCAGTGATGTCCGATTGCGATCAGATGATCGCATCAAGATATTTGAGTGGACTATTGGAATGCTTCTTTGTTAACTTGCAATTTGCAATTTCCAATAGAATTATCGCATTGGAGATTACCAATGAGAGCCTTGTAAGTCTATCATTTAAATAAAGGGTGCGACATATTATTTTACATTTGTTTTACAAAAAGGTATTCGTTGATACTTATATCAAATCGGACTTTTTCATTAGGACTTTCATGTGTTATGCAGTTAAATCAAAGTTTGCGATTATTATTGAATTATTGATTTTAACTAAGTCTTAAAAAGGGGACTCATTTCTTGTTAAAGTTTTGGATGAAAATTTTGAAATGGGGAGGGTTGTTGTATAGCACAACAATTGGCGATTCACTGGGAGAAACATTGATCTCTGAGAAAGTAATGCAATATCTATAACTTTCTTGATTTGGAAACCATTGAGGATAAAGAAAATAATCTAAGAATAGTTAGATAAAGATTAACTCTGAATATAATAAAAAAATTGTAATTCCTTTTGCAATCATAAAAATAAAAACATCTTGGGTTTATTCAAGCTTTGATTGGTTGATATAGATAAAGCAGGGGGCTTCTCCAACTTAGCTTTAAGTTTACTCTGTTGTCACAGGTAGTGCCTCTACTGCCAGTAGACGTTTATAGTCTCGACAGGGTTTCCTTTCAACCATTTAATCATTCATTGTCCCATCCATCTAAGAGTATAATTTTTGAAACATAAATTCAAAAAGATATGTTTACACATATTTTTTTTCTTTTTGTGTTTTTTATTCTTTCAATTTCTTTAAAAGATAAAAAGCCATTGTCCTGGTTTGGTGGCTAGCTATTGACAATGCCATCCACTGGTTGTAATTAAACTGAACAAGTTGGCTCGTGATGAGACCCCTTGTCTTATGATTATAATCCATTACCCTGTTTTCATATGCAGTATTGGTAATGTTAGTTTAATTAGTTCCCTGTGATCATGGTAAGCAGGTTCATGGTGAGACCCCTTATATTTTATATTAGACCTATTTTAGAATTACACTCTGAAAAATCATAAACTTAATGGATGGGGTGAATCATTTTCTCCTTAAGAATCTATGGATGGAAATTTTAGAGTTGTAGATGTTAAGTTCTGAAAAGTCTTTACTTTTTTACAAATAACCTCTCTTCGCTCTTTAAAACTTGGAATGATTTACATTATTTTCAAGGCTTGTGAAGATTTTACAAGTCTAAAAAAGGTTCTCAAAGTTTTATTTTATCTAACTTTCTAAAAATACAGTCTTATCCTTAAAGGCTTCCATCTATCGAAAGTAAGTATTTACAACATTTCCTTAAATAAATTTTCAATAGTAAAATGTCAATGGAAGACTATTTACAACCTTATTCTCTACAAATAAGGAAAAATCCAAAATAAAAAAATTTGCATAATGAATATTTACAAGTAAGAAGGGGTTACCTCCTTAAGAAATTTTTTTTTTCAAGATAAGCCCATTGACAGGAAGAGAATCTCTCTTTCCTGATAGGTCTTGCAATATGAATGTTGATGAGCCTATCCTCTCAATGATTTGAAACGGTCCAAGCCACATTTTTTGAAATTTAGTATGTTTGCCTTTCTCTTCGTGCACTTTGTCCCATTTCAAAACAAGATCACCAATTTGTAAAAGTTTTGGGCTGGTAGAATTTGTATCAAAAGAAGATTTAATAATCTGCTGATGTTTTGCATGTGTAATTCTGGATTTTTCCCTTTCTTCTTCTAATTTAAGGATTTGTTCATATCTTAATTGAATAGAAGAGGAGGGATTTTCTTCAATAAATTGCACCAGGGCTAGAGATGGGAGTACTAAGTTTGTTGGTATCACATCTTGTTTCCCATACACTAAGTTGAATGGAGAAGCACATATTGAGGTCTTCTGTGTTATGTGGTCTGCCCATAATGCAAATATCAAAGATTTGTGCCAATTCTTTTGATTTTGGTCAACAATTCTCTTAATAATTTTGATAAGATTTTTGTTGGTTGATTATGCTAAACCATTACCCTAAGGATAGTAGTTTGTAGAATATTTCAATTTAAATCCTCTCTTGAGAGAAAATTCAAGTAAGGTATTTCCAGAAAAATAAGATGCATTATCAAAAATGAGAGCATTAGGTATGCCAAACCTGGTAATGATGAATTGATCGATGAACTCAATGATTGCATCAAAGTTGGATACCATCAAAGGAATTGCTTCTACCCACTTTGTGAAGTAATCCGTGGCTGTAAAGATATATCTGTGCTACTTGGAAGTATGTGGAACAATCTCTCCTATGATATGCAATCCCCATTGTTCCAATGGTTGTTCAATGTTGACTGGTTGCAAAGGAAAGGCTGGTTTTCTTTGTTTTCCACTGGCAGTTTGGCAAATTTTGCATTTCCTTACATAGTCATGGGCATATTTGAATAAAGTGGGCCAATAATATCCAGCATGTATTATCTTGTGAGCTGTTGTATCACCTTCAAAATGTCCACCTTTTGGACCATCATGTAATTCCTGCAACACCTTTTGTGCTTCAATTTTTCAAGGCATCTTAATAAAAATGAATCATAATTCCTTCTAAATAACACATCAACAATAATTTCGAAATGTTTTGCTTTCATTCTCAAGGCATGTTTGTTTTTATAAAAGTGATTAGGAGGAGCATATCCATTATTTAAATAAAAGACCGGATCTGCATATTGAGATTCAGAGTTCATAATACTTATCACATTTATTTGAAGAGCACTGTCTGAATCTTCATGTTATGGAATGTTAGAAGCTCCTACTAACAACCTGCAAAAACCTTGACCTCTAACACATTTTTCTGGTTTAATATCTAAATCATATTCTTGTAATGTTGTAACCCAGTGGGCTCTCTTCTCTCCCACTTCCTTTTGGACTAGTAATTGTCTCACTGCCGAGAATGGGACTATTACTTTTGTATGAGTATTTAGGAGGAATGGCCTAAAGTGTTTAATAGATTTGAACACAACGGAAACTTTCTTTTCTACTTTGGAATAATTAAGTTTAGCACCTTGTAGATTAGAACTAAAAAAGGATATGGATGCTTCAACTTGCTGATCATTGATTTGTGTCAACACACCTACATAAGAAGTTTCAGATGCTAAAGTATACAAAATAAAATGATTAGAAACAATTGGGGTATTCAATGCAGGAGCATTAATGATCACCTGTTTGATTGTATCAAAGGCTTCTTTCTCTTCATGACCCCATTTGAAAACTGATTTTTTCTTAATCATGGTCTGTAATGGTAAAACAATCTGCAAAAAATCAAGAACAAATATTTTTACAAAATTTATTTGACCTAAAAATGATTGCATTGATTTTTTATTGTGTTGCAGAGGAATTTTGGAAAGCTCCTTTATTCTTTCCGGATCAATATAAATGCCATTTTTACATATGATAAACCCTAGGAGTTTACCTTCATTAAGAGCGAAGAATGATTTCTTGGGATTTAATGAAATACCATACCTTTTACAATGTTTAAAGATTTGTTTCAAATCATGCAAATGATTCGCTCTTTTCTTGGAGAAGATAGTTATGTCGTCTAAGTAGATAACAACTAACCTATTAATCAAGCCCTTGAATGCTATATCCACTGCTCTTTGGAAGGTAGCTCCAACATTAATCAAACCGAAATGCATTTTCTAGTAGGCATATGTTCCCCATTTGGTTCTGAAGGTAGTCTTTAGTCTATCATCTGGATGCACCAATATTTGGTTATATCTAGAAAAACCATCCAGAAAAGACATTAATTCAGAACAAGCAACTGAATGAAAATTTTGTTCAATTGCCGGCAGTGGGAAATTATGCTTTTGGCTTGCCTTATTGAGATTTATGAAATTAACGCAGATCCTAATATCACCATTCTTCTTCTTGAGAAGTACTAAGTTAGAAACCCATTTAGAATGTATGATTGGGAAAATTATCTTTGCTTTCAAGAGTTTATTCAACTCTGCTTTGATTTGACTCTCTAGATTTGGATGAATTTTCCTCAACTTTTGCTGCACAGGTTTCTCCTCAGAAATCATTGGAATTGTGTGTTGTATGATAGAAGTATCATACGTTTTTAGATCATCATAATTCCAAGAGAAAACATTTTTGTATTTATTCAACAATCTGATAAAGGAAAATCTTTCTTCTGGAGTGAGCCCTAGTCTCAAATTAATATTTTGTGGTTTGGCCTCAGCGCCAACATTTATTAATTCAAACTTCAAAGTAGAACTTTGGAGTTTTGAACTAGTGACTTGTTTAAACCTATCCTTGATATCATAAAGATTTTCAAGTTTGACCACAGATTTAGGTATGGAGTTCTCCTATGGTCTTTGCTTTATTTGAAGATCGTGGTCATTCCCATCAATAATCTAGTCATCATAGGATTTCTCAGAAGCTAAGAAATTCAAAATGTCTTCGTCATGATTAAATACCCTCCAATTGGTAACGTTGTCTGGAATGGATGGTCTAAAAATCAATTCGATTGAAAACCTATCAGGGTTGTAATCCTCTGATGGAAGGAGCTTAGAAGCAACATTGGATAATAAGTTAGCTGCTGCATTCTAAGATCTAGGAATGGGAGAAATATTAAATGCTAGAAAATTAGATATGCGGTCTTGAACCAAGGACTGATAATGCTTGAGGTGTCTTGAAAGGAAATGGATAGTATTCCTTACATGTTTGATGACAATCTCATAATCACCAAAAACTTTTAGATATTGAACCTTCATGCTCAGGGCTATTACTTTATAAAGCCCTTGAATCAATGCCTCATATTCAACAATATTATTTGTACACTCAAATTCTAGTCTACATGATAACATATTTTTTCCCCCTCAGGACTAACTAAAATACATCCTGCTCCTGCACCTTCATTGGATTTTGACCCAGCAAAATATAAAGACCAAAATAAAAGCTTATCTACAGTTTTATTTACAATTTCTTCAGCAATAGTAACACACCTTCATGTATCTGTATGAGAAAAAAAAATTATCTGTGATGTGAAACTATTAACAGAAAAAGGTGATAATTGAGCGTTAAAATTACTAAAGAATGATTTAGCTGAGTAATTTCTGAGAATATTATTACTGAAAACTATGGGTTGATTTTCCTACTCAAACTCTGTTACAATATGGGTCATGTGTTTCTCCCAATTGATCTTAATTTGATTTGGGTTTCCTTTGTAGGGAAGCCATAGATGAGACCAATCAGTAGAAATGTAACCATGGAGTTTCTCAGACCAATCCCTGCTTAAAATTAACCCATAAAACTGAGGGATGTCAGCAATCAATATCTCAATTCTCTGGACCACTATAGGATTAGCTGATAAACTAATGGTGACTGAATTAATCTCTCCTAATACTTGAACGTTAGTTTGATCCAACTAAACAATATGCACTGCAAATTTTTGGGGCCCAATGTTCATTGTTGAGCAAACCGAGGCTGGCATTATGTTTGATGAGGCCCTTGAATCTATTAAGCAGTTGTGCAAATTTCTATTGTAGATTTCATAGGTCAAGAGAAAAGGAGGAGTATGAGAATTAGATCTATCTCCGATCAAAATGACATCAGTACCATCTACTCTATCTGATGGTGGCTTACCTGTTCCTTTAGCCGCCTTGGACAGTATATCATTTGGAAAAGGAGAAGAAGGTATTGTATTTAACTCTTTGAGCAGTAATTTCTGTTGATGTTTGAGATTGCTAAGCTCAAACAAAGAGATATTCACTCTAGTCTTCTTCATGTCTTCTGTAATGTTGTAATCCATAGAGTCAAAGACAACCGATGTCTTTGATGATGAGGGTGGATTGGAAGATGATGGCTGATTTTGAGTAGGCAACACTGTAGATTTGTTCATGGGATCCTTATCTTTGGCAGTAGGGCTTGCATTTTTCTTCTTTTGATTTGGTTGAACAGGCTCTGCAACGACTTTACTTTTGGTACTTATTGGGAGAGCTTCCTGTTCACCTTCAATATCAGAATTAGGAAAAATGAAGTCCTACATACCATGACATTCAACTACCTCATCTTCTTCTATTTCCTCAAATGATAAGACTATGTCTTAATCCTCATCATTATCTGGATCTAGTTCTGCATTAGATATGGCATTAGGTGGTTTTGATTCAACTCTTTTGAAGTTCCTAAATGGCTTTTTAGTGGAGGTTTCTGCTACCTATTTCTTTATCTCTACCATTTCATTAGACATAATCTTTAAAAAATTTTGCAAACCCTCCATATCGTATGGATCTTTAGCTACTTTTTTCTTTGAATCATCTTTAAAAGTAACTTTTTTGGACTTTCTCTCCTCAAGAGCAGTTTTCTTTTCTAAAGCGATAATACGTTTCTCAACGGTGATCGCTTCTTTCATATTCTCTACTAAAGTGGGCTTTGTAGCTCCATCAACGAAGATTGCTACGTTCGAAGGTAAAGCAGATATATACCATTCGCTTTGGACTTCTTTGCTGGGTTTAGACATAGTAGGAATTTTATTTAAGAGTTTATTAAATTGCGAGTTGAAATCTTTGATAGGTTCTTTCGATTCAATTTTAAGATTGGAGAGATCATTGATTAAGATTGTTGTGGACCTATCATCTCCGAACTTAGTCAAAAATTGCTCTTGGAAAGCATTCCAAATAGTAATGGATCCTACTATTAATGAAAAATACCATGATCCAGCTACTCCTTGTAAGGTGTATGGGAAAAGCCTAACAACATCATCTTCATCTGTCACTCCATTTAAGTATATTGACAACATAAATTTGTTTATGTGTTCTTCTGCCAGTATGCCGATATCTGGATTAAACTTTGGCAACCACTTTTCAGGGTGGGCTGGTAATTGACTCAAGGGTGCAGGGATTGCAACTACCCCTGTATTTTTCCATGGCCTTGGTTATGGTTGATTGTGTGCCATTGTTGTGCTGACAGTAGAAGAATTTGAGGATGTAGTTACAAGTGGTTGGGAAGAGGATGTCAAAGTACCTGTACCCTGTTGGACAATCATATGGAGTTGGGGAGTGGATGGTTGACTTTGCAATGGATTGGATGAAATAGATGATGATGATGAAAGAATCTTACTGTCAAACTCTTCAGGTCTCTTCCTAGCTCTTTTCCTTCTAGGCAGAGGAAATTCGGTTGGTTTAATACCAAGATTTTCACTCTGTAATCTTGTAAGAGGATGAGAAGGAATGTATTGCGAAGTCACACTGCCTTGGGATAACTCAAAATTTTCTTGAGATATTGAAAAGCCTTAAAGTTTATGAATTAAAGACTAAACTTCAGGGGGTTCAAGAATTGATTTGTCTAATATGTTGAAGTTTTTAGTAGTGGTTGTTGTCTTTTCAACTTCTCACTTGAAAATTGGAGATTTAGAATGTGAGGGAGAAGTTGGAAGAGATGCTGAGGGAGATTTACTCTCAGAATGGGCTATCTATTTGGATTTGCTCGCCATTCATAGTTTAGGCCCTCCTTCTAGTACCAAAAAGGTTGATTCCTCTAAAATCACTGCATCAACATCAGGGAAAACCACTCGGCCTGGACCTTGGTGCAACTCCTTTTCCGTTTGGTGTGGTGGCTCCAACTGGATATAATGGGACTAGTTTCCTAGTGATATATGAGTTGATGGGTGATTGGTTTCTAGTGTATAACGAAGGTGATAAGTGTTTTATCCTACAATGCAAAAATATACAAAGATAACTAATCTAACCTAGGTATCTTATCAACAACACAATTTTCGATTGTTTCTATTATACAAATAACTATAAAGATGACTTATTCATAAAATGGAAATATGTATTCATATGATGATTACTTTGTTTAAGTAGTTAAACAAAGTAATAATAAAACATTATCGCATTGATCATAATATATATCACTGACATATATATCCAAATGATAACAATTCTAAAACATTCAGAAATGACAAGCTGAAGAATTGCTTGAAAAACATATATATATATATATATATATATATATATATATATATATATATATATATATATATATATATATATATAATATATATATATAATAGCAATTTTGAGAAATGTTCATTCACATAGAGAAATAAGACAAAAAAAGTGATAATAGTACCGTATGCATTTGAATTCTCCCGATGTAAACAACATTCAGATTCTGCTTTCCTATTTGAGAACACCTTCAAAAGAGGCAAAAGTGAAAATCTTATAAAAGCCTCTTTGACAAAAATGTAGAACTTTTGTCCAACTTTTGATATAAAAAAAATATTAGAAGTACAATAGTGCAACTCCCATTTCAAGTTTTAATACAAATTGAGGACCCTTTCTAAATACATGAAAGGGTCTTAAATACTAAAAATAAAAACAAACTATCAATAAAAATCGCTATGCATTGGTCTAATTATAGACATATAAATCTAGGATTCATCATGAAAATAGCACTGTTGTAGAGGTTGAATGAATTCATGGTATCGACTTCTTTTCCTATGATTGCAGTTGACAGATTGCAAGCATAAGCTAGATTTTTAGAGGCTGACTCATCCTGGAGTGTAGCTGAGTTGTATAGGTGGCGTCAGAGAGTTCGGAGATCATGCAGTTGATTGCATCTGAAAGACATTTCATGGCCATCTGCTGGCTATGTGGCTTGACTAGGAAAAAGCAGAATGCTTCCCATGTCAAGCTTTGGAATCCTCCAATCTGTTTTCCTGTGCGCTAGCTCCTGTTTCCAATGCTATTCCAATGACTTTTCTTTTGGGAGTTTACCTGGAGAGTAATCAGTGATCAAATTAAACATATTCAAACTATTATTTATCAATTCGATCAGACCATTTGTTGCAGTTCTGCATCTAGAGGTTTCTCTTTCAGCTTTCATTAGTTGGGACTCCCATTTGGAAAACAGGATTTCCTTATGTGATTCTTGTATTCTTGGTAGGTTGGGAGCCATTCCTTCTGTGGAATCTTGCTAGGATAGAAAATTGGTTAACCTTTCATCTATCTGTTCCAATTCAAGCCTAGCATTCACTACCTTCTCAATCAATGATGCAGAGATATCACATAAGGGGTTGGCCAATGATATGTTGTGGAAAAAAATATCCAATTATTTGGACAAGGCTTTGGTTATTTCCAAGGCTTTTGTTCTAAATTCGCCTACCTATGGATAACCCATGTACTTTTCTATATGTTCCTTCATTTTTGTAATTTGATCATCCTTTGCCTTCTTTTCTTCGTCACTTAACATCTGAAGCCTTCTCAATTCCTGAGACAACTCCTGTTGTTTATGGAGAGTCTGCTCATAAATTCTTTGTTTTTCCAGTTTCAACTACTCTTTTAATCGCTCATTTTGTTGCCTCTGCTCTATTGACTAATGTTCAAACTGATTTATCTTTTGTTGTTGCTCTGTCGATTACACCTCAGGTTGGGTAATCGTCTGATTCTTTTCCCTCATCAAATGGCTCACTTCTGAGGCTTTATCCATTGTCACCGTTGTGTAAGCTCCTGCATACTAAGATAGCTTTAATAAATCCTCGTAGGGATTGACTTTTGCCTTCCATAGCACGTTCATCATTTCTGCCTGAGGAGTTAAAAGAGGACTTTGATCAATTTTCCTCTTCTTTCTCTATCTTTTAACTACAGCCCTATGCTTCAGACTGTAGAAGACATTGATAGGTGGTATTTCTTCAGTTTGTAGTATAGTCTCCTCTGTTGGATTCTCAGGAATGATCTCTATGTCCTACTAAATTTTGGGTAGACCACTTGTCCCTTCAATTGGAATAGTAATAACTTCTAGCTTTTGCACTATTGGCATTTTTGGTGTAGTGGGCTCTTGGGAAATATTTGGGTTATTGATGATTGAGTTGAACTGCTCCCATTCCTTGATCAATTTAGGATCAATATTGATATTCGTATCAAGGGGCTCACTTTTTCCTTCCTGTGTCTACTCCCTTTCTGGGGTCTTTTCCTTTTGAGGAGTCTTTTCAATAATTTGATCTTCACAGTGGCCTTCTCGTTGCACCATAGAGGTAGTATTTAATAAGTCCAGAGGTATCGTTTCCAATCTTTGTGTCCTGAACTTGTAAAATTCCTCTAGTCCTCCACTCTTAATTTGATTTTTGCCAGTTGTTTTACTTCAGAAAATAACTCGGCTGAAGCAAGCAAATCATCATAACTATCCTTCTCATGTTCAAACTTGGTGATTTTGGCCTGAGAAGTGACATTGTAGACAACAGATTTAGGATCATACTTCCTTTTTGGGATGACTGCTAACTTTAACATTTTTATTTTCTCAGCTTCCTTCTCTATATGTTTGAAGTCATGCAGTGTGAAAGCTCCACATCGGAGGGGGACTGAAGGCCACATATGCTTTTTAGACTCCTTTAGGTTCCTTGACATCCCTTCTACTGTTATCTGATATGCTAACTCTCTAGCAAGTAACTTATCAGGGATGTATAAGGGAAGGATATGTGGGTCAGTGGTGTTGCGAAAAGTCTGATGTAAGCGAACTTTTCTTCACCAAACCAACTACCAATTGTAGTTAGGTTGACACAGTCTTCCTTCGACAACCTAGGAGCCGGTTTATTGAATATGGCATAATACACGGGGAGGATGAAACCATGACAGATTCTATAAAGATGATTTTTGTAATGGGCTTTCCACAATTCCTTATGATAGATATGAATGGGGTTAGGGTCCTGTGGAGTCCATTTCCATCCTGAAATGGGATACTCAGAATTGAAACAGATGGTGTCCAAAATATAGGCATTCATATAAAACGGGGGTATCACGCGGGTAGTCACAAATATATTTTTCTTATAATAAAGTATTTGGTTGGCCATTTGATCAGAAAAAATTGTCACCCAATCCATGATATAGGAATTAACTGCAGCCTCCTTTAAAGGTACCATCTCAATAGAAAATTTGATAGAATCATGGACTCCAAAGATTCTACACATCAAAGCTCTAACATAACAGTAAGGAAATGCAATTGAGTCAATGGAGTACATACCTGATAGGTTTGAAAAATGCCTCCATTTTCTCATAGGGTCTAATTCGATGGCATTTTCTTTGGCGAAAGCTTCCAAGAATGCTTTGTTATATCGCTTCTGCGGTTCAGCCAAATGGTACATTCTTTTGATATCTTCTGCTCCGAACGACCTGAACATTCTTCCATCATTCGCAAAGAAAGTTTTGTTTGTGATATTGATGCTTTTAATAACCCATCTCACCAAGTCATTGTAGGGTAAAACCTTGGTGCGGGCTGCTATTCTATAAAGAAAGGAGCTTGCCAAATCCTTAAGAGTGTTCTTTGACTTGTTAGTGGAATTGGCTGTTGCCACTTCTTTAATCTCTTCTAGGTCTTCAACTTCCAGCAAATTGTATATACTCTCCCATGAAGCTTTGCCTAGACCAAGGTAGGTAGTGTCCGATATCAAGACCTTCTTCACTAGCTCTTCTTTGGCTACGACGAGGGCCTTTGGTTTCTTTGATTTCTTCATCATTCTAGTTGGATTCATCAACTCATACTTTCTCTACAAAAGAAACAAAAGAATGTAACCGAGAAAATCCTATTCAAAGCCAACGCAAAATACAAAAGATTAATGGTAATTCAAGTGTGATAAGTAATATGAACTCAATTATTACCATGGATGAAATCCTCGAAGGATTCAACCTTAACTGCTCAATTAATGACTTCCATAACCGCCAATTATGATACTTAAATGTCATAATGATATGTCGCATCGCACATATTAGTAACGGTCTTTTAAGTGAATCTTATGACTTTCCTGATCAGCGATTAGCAAAAATCGCATATCGCAGATTGGGAGGCACAAAGGTTCAGCTTTAGTTGTTTCCATTCATAGCTCTGATTGTGATAAAAATGAGTTATCATGGGAAGGCAGGATAATCAATAAATCCTTTTGTTTTTCGTTTATAATTGATTTAAGGTTTAAACCCGCAAACATTAGTTTAACAACCTTTTATTGAAAAGTGCGCTTTTAATGAAATCGCATTGGCGATTGCCAATATAGACAGTTATGTGCTCCATGCTTTCAACGATGGCCAAATGTGATCGGATAATCACATCAGGAGATTTGAGTGGAATATTGGAATGCTTCTTTGTTAACTTGTGATTTGCGATTTCTAATAGCATTATCGCATCGGAGATTACCAATGGGAGCCTTTTAAGTCTATCCTTTAAATAAAGGGTGAAACATATTATTTTACATTTGTTTTACAAAAAGGTCTTGGTTGATATTTATAACGGATCAAACCTTTTCATAAGGACTTTCATGTGTTATGTCGTTAAATCAAAGTTTGTGATTATTATTGAATTATTGATTTTAACTAAGTCTTAAAAAGGGGACCCATTTCTTGTTAAAGTTTTGGATGAAAATTTTGAAATGGAGAGGGTTTTTGTATAGCACAACAAAATGAAAGGAGGCTTCTCAATGTTCAAACTTATTTGGACTAGTTGACCACAATAGTGTTGTGTACCTAAGAATTATGGGTCACAACTTACTGGATACCAAAACAATGTACTTATGACAATCTACACAATATTGCTCCAATGATTACAAAACATTCTCATTTGAATGTCAAAAGGTTCCTTTAAATTATGATGGTAAAGATAAGCTTTATTAACACCATGATAATCTTAAAAATCTAATAAACCATTAATTCAATCTCATCATCCAATCAATTAAATTCCAATTTTTTTTAAAATATCCAATTAATTAAATTCCAAAAATGTTTAAAATCTCCAATTAATTAAATTCCAAGAGTGTTTCATATCAAATTAAATAAATATATTCAATTGGATATCTCATAAAAGCATCAATGTTGATATCATTGATTGATAATAATTATTTATTTTATTGTAAATATTTAAAATAGATATAATAAATTTCATCTCTTTAACCAACATTTTTATATTTTTTTATCGTTCACTTATTTTTCACCACACAGGATGGATGGAGTATCTCATAAAGTGAGTATTGATGTTGATATCATATGTTGATATAATAAATAAATATTCTGATGGTTTTTAATTTGACCATAAATATTCAGGTCTGGGTCCATGCAACGTGGGCTCAACGTTCTTGTTGTTTGTTGTGTCTTCCATTCTCATAGAGTTGGAGGAAGGCAAAGGTGAGGGAGTTGAAGATGAGATCAAGGAATTGAATTTTTAGTGTGGGACGAAAACTCATGGGAGGGTTAGGTTTGTTGGTTAGTCATGCACGCTCACTTTGTGATGCTTTTCTTAGTTTTATTCACTACAAATCCAACAATGTGTCCATGTATTGTGAGTCTTCCCTCCAAAAGGACCAAACATTCCCTCCACACCACCTGATATTGATACCGAGGGAGATATATATTTGATTCCACACCTTCTTTGTCATTGGGCAGTGAAGGAAGAGATGGTTTATGTCTTTAGTCTGTTCCTTGCAAAAGCAACATTGTGATGGTCCATGTATATCTTTACGATTTATATTTTCATCTATAGGCACTTTGTTGATAATATGCACCACATGCACAACCAAGATTTGTGTGGTGACTTAAGATTCTAAAGGGGTTGCCACCACCAAAAATCCTCCACTGGTTCTTGTTCCGATATAAGGAAATTATATTCATCCTGGAATGTATAATGATTGTGAAGGGATGCAACCTAGATGATTTCATCCTCTCATTTAGTTATTCTGAAATGTGACTGATCAAGTGCCCCAATGAACCTGGTCTAGTCGTTATGCGAAATATCTGGTACGATGAGGTCCTATGCTAATAACCAATCCTGTGAGAGCCATGATGTGTTTTCCCATCTGATATTTGGGAGAGCTGAGTGATACCGTCCAATTCAAGATACGTTATGAGGGCTAGAGGTAGAATATATTCATTTCCACAACTGACAATTCACCAATTCCATGTCAAACAAGCTCACTTGATCCAATCCACCATGTCATTCCTCTTTTAATGACTGATATGGAGTGAGTAATAGCTTTCCATATGATGGAGGAACCAATATTCGGCCTTCGAACCCATTCCATAATTGTAAGATGGTATATGTATTTGTGATAAACTACCTCTTTCCATAAACTATCTCACATTATTATCTGCCAACCCATTTTTTCTGCAAGAGCCGATGAAAATATATTCAAATGCGTTACGCCCCATCCTCCCCAGTTTTTGGGCTTTCCAATTCTCTCCCATTTCACCTAGGTAAAGGTCCTTCAAACATGTTTCCCTCTCCATAAGAATCTGTGGCATATTTGTTGAATTGTGTTGTTGATGCCTTTTGGTATCGAGACCAAAGCCATTTAGTATACTGGTATATCCTCTAGTACTGATTTAATTAGAATTAATCTACCTACTCTAGATAGCCATCTCTGCTGCTAGATGTTGATGCACCCTTCAATTTTTTCATTGAGCCAAGTCCAGTTTGTTATGTGGTAATCATTTGGTTTGAGTCTTAATCCAAGATACTTGAGTTTGGCCTCCATGTCTAGTCTTGTGAATTGAAATTGTTGTAGTGCATGTCTTTGTTCATTTAGTAAACAACACACATGCATGATGGTTGATTTTTGTAATTGGGCATCATTCTTGTACCTTTAAAAAGCATGGACAAAATATTCTTGAAACAAGTGGTGTCCCAAATAGATCCATGTAAAAAAATTTGTACATCAACAACAAATAAAAGATGCATTAGATAGGATACATATGTCATCTTGACCCCACTAAAATACCCGGATTATCGGGCATTGGATATGACCCGACTTAATCCTTCCATGATCAAGAGGAATAAGAGAGGTAATAAAGGACACCTGTGTCTATATGATGCAACCCCATTGATGAGTATGCTATATGATGCAGATGTGAAACAACACATAATCCGTTTTATGAAAGAATGTGGAAAGCCAATATGGGTAAGTATAAGTTGTAGGTATGTCCAACATGCTTTATGAAATGATTTTTAAAGGTCAATATTGAGAATGATGTTATAAGTGTTCTTGATCTTTATGGAATGTAGCTGTTCTTGTGCAGTACCATTGGCTTCATGGATCTGTCTATGATTAAGGAATGAAAATTTCTCCTTGGATATCTGCTTGGACAAGATGGGCTTGATGTAGATATCAATGACCTTAGATATGATTTTTATATCCAATTTCATAAGGAGATAGGTCGATAGTCATGAAAATTATGGGTGTCATCAAATTTGGGTATGAGTGCTATAAATGTAGAATTAAACCCCTCATGCATCTTCCCCGATAGTCTACAATCCTCGATAACCATGAGGAGATCTTCTCCAATATGGTAAAAAAGGTAAGGTAGAATTCAATTGGGCACCCATCTAGTCCAGTACTTTTATTTTTTTTTAACCACTTCTGAAGAATTTCAATCTACCATAGTGTGACCGACTTGTTCAGTTTCTCCACATCCTCTTCCTCCACAAATCGAGGCATTGTCCCAACAATGTGTAGGACTAGATACCATTTTGGGATTCAACTACGTTAAGTAAGTCATTCACATATGACCATTCCCTTGAGAGGTAGTCATAACTCACTAATTTCTCATGATTTTTGAATAGTTCACTTAGCACTCATTGCATTGGGTGATGCTCACAGGGGTGAAGAAGTGGGATTGAAACTAGTGAAATGTAGTGAATGACTTACTTAACACAGTTCAATCCCAAAATGATATCTAATATAATGCACTGCGTAAACCCCCTAATACTTAAATGTGTAGTACTTCCGCAATGGTAGCTTCTCGTGGAGCTCTAAACATTTGGGAGAAATGTCTAGTGCCCATATATGCAAGCTAACTGAATGTGTTGGCCTCCTTGCCATTATGATCTCTTAAAATCCATATTGTATTGATTAATTTATTCCCCATGGCACATTGTTGGAACAATTTTGTGTTTTCATCCCTGACCTTTAGCCAGATAGCTCTGCTCTTCAATTGCCAAGTCTCCTCTTTCTGCCTGAAGAGTTTAATCTTATCTAATTCCATCCTAATAATTCGTTTCTTCTTTCCATATGATATATAACCTAAATTGCTAGTGGCCTCCATCTCCTTAATTTCTACTTCAATTTTTAGTATTGTAGCATCGTCTCTTATATTTTTCTCTTTTGCCCATAATATAGTCTTGTGCTTGATCCAAGATAAATTACTAGATATGACTGCAGTTGGTGAGGTGTCGTTATCTTGGCCACAACAAATTCAAGATTCCTTTACAATATTATGTAATTATGATTCCTCGAGCTAGGTTGAGTGAAATTTAAAAGGAGAGTTTGGCTTACAATTAAAATTTATGACTTCAAAAAATATAGGGAAGTGATCAGATATTCCACCCGATCCCACCCACTGTCTAATTTTCTCAAAACGATCTACTTGTGGTTCTTTAATGTTAAATTGATCAACCTTTGGGCTAGTGCATCCTCGCCTATTCTCCTATTTCACAAAGTAGGCTAGATCTTGGCCATGTCTATATTTAGGAGGTTATCTGTATCCAATAGGTGCTCCAAATATTCATTCAGGGGATCAATGTGTGCTTGAGTACCCCATGATTCAACATGTCCCAATGATAAGTTTATATCCCGGCCAATGATGATATTGTCTTTATCCATAAAATATGCAGTCATCAGTTTATCCCAAAGTCCCACATGATTATGACATGGTCCATATATATTTATCAAATAGAGTGGGGAATCCAGTTCGATAGATGTGATGTCTGCACCCAATACAACTTCACTACCCATATGTTATCAATCTTGATAGTTTCATTATTAAAACCAATGGTGCATCCCCCCAATTGACCTCTCACGATAAGTGTATGGAATGTCCAACAATGAAGAATGGTTGTCAGTAAGGTGTTGATGGAAACAGTACCCTCTCCCAATGTCTCTTGTAGGAAGAGAACATCAATCCTTTCAAATATGATTAGTCTCCTAAGTGCCAAATTTTTATGAGGGATAGCCAAACCCCTATAGTTGAAAGATAGGCGCTTCATGGGGTAACCAATTTACAGTTTCCTTTTGCTCTAAGGACCGAGTCAATGGAACTATGCATACCTATCGCCACGCCAATACTAACCCTCTAAATAGCCTTTGATATATTTTATTACCTACCCTTGGGAATTATTTGAGTTTTAGAGGGAGGTTCATCTTCCAGGTCGAAGGTGTGATGTGGCTTGGGGTGGGCAAGGAATGAGATATTGTATCTATGTTGTGAGCTATTGCCTGGTGTTTCCTCCTATTCAGAATGTATTGAGGGAAAAACCTCAATTGTAGTGGGATCAATAGCCATTGCAGTGCGGCGGTAGGGGGGATGCAAAAGGACATGTGGTGGGACTCAAATTGCATGCAGATAAACATAAACCTGATGTAGCAATTGATAAATTTTCATATTAAGAATTCAAAATATTACAAGATGTCAGAGGAGAGGATATGAGATTACTCAGAATTGAACCAGTGCACATCGAGTGTGATCAAGTGACCCGTGCATTAGGTGTTCGAACATCCGCTTGAAGTGGATTCTTCCCAATCTCTCTCCACCCCCTCGGGGGTTCTGTTGTTGTGTTCTATGCACGAGTCAATCTAGTTCCATTTGTGTCTAAGTGCCCACTGTCACTTCTCTTCTAGGGGACTCACTGTGCACATTGTTGATCAATGGATAGTCCTTATACAAGTGACGAACTTAATGGGATCACCTGCACTAGAAAGGTAGCCCTTAATAGTCTAGGATTTTCAATCTAATAAGCTACCTGAATTCTGCCAATGGTAATGTTGTCGGATTCAATGTATGATCTATCATGGTGTAGATATATCTCCAGATCATCCCCAATGCACCTAAATACATCCTTCGACCAAGATTTCATAGGTAGACCCGGTAGTTGTACCCTTATAGGTCCTGCCCCAATTTTTTATCTTTCAGGGTCGAATAGTGTCATCCATCACTTAAGTGGTATTGGAGTCATTTCTATGTGCCACTATTTGTACAACACCCAGTTCATCTGGTCTAGTCTAGCAAAGATGAGGGAAAAACTATCCGTACGTCATAGTAAGGAGAACTGACAATTGATCTAGGAGGTCCACAGTCTAGCATTTTAACCTAGCCGAGGAGTAGTTACAGCCTTTGAACTGACCAAATATCACCGTTCTTTCAATGTCTGCAACCTATGACATACTTATGCCCTCTCCAAAAAAAAGTAGTCACGGATGTTCTCGCACCTTAGTGCATTTGGAATTTTTTTCTGCCCATCCTCTGTGGGTGATATTCTAGTTTATGTTCAGTCACCTCATGCTTGTTATAACCAAAATCCGAGACTCTCATTTCTTCTTGTTCTATTACTTGTTGTGATATGCCTTCAAAGCATCATGATGTGTGAACCGGGTGCTATGGACGAGATACCCAAGGGTCGACTCCTGTGGTGTCTCGTGTGAGCCTTAGATTTTCTATGCCAAATGTGGTTGCTTCATGTACAGGTAAAACCCCTACTACCATGGTTGTCTCTCTAGGACGAGATGTATGATGCACCTCTAGTTCATATTCCCCACACTAGAGCTCAGAAGGAGACATTATTTTTAGTATTGGTTGAGGTTGTTCATCCTATAAGCTGTATGGGAACTCTGAAGTCGCTGCAGGGTTCGGTTAAATAAACCCTGGGTTGTTGATGGTGGCCACTTCATCCTCCATCTCAGATATAAATTCCCCGACCTTGACATCTGGTGCATTTTGGTTCTCCGGTGTTTGCCTAGCTGAATGCTGAGGTGGATCAATCATCCAAATTTGTGTTGTATCCATCAAGTCTGATGACTAGTCAACCATATCTTTCTCCATGAAAATGACATTTTCGATTATTGTTGTTCCAACGAATTGTTCATTGATAATTTACTGTGTGCCTCTTATAATACCCTGACCGAGTGAATATTCTAAGTAGTCCTCCGATCGGTCTATTTCCCTTTCACCGCTTGTTGTCTAGCCTCACTCGTGCCAAGACATGTTAACCCCATCCACTTCATTCAGGTGCCCAAAAACTGCCATTGATTGTAACTTGCATCGTCATTTTGATAGTTAAATCATTCCTCCCAATGGTTCCCTCGCATTTGTAGGGTTTCACCATTTTCACACGAGTGTTCAAATGTACTAATAAATAGTAGATGTAAAATTTTAATGGCTTAGCTAAGTGCATCTAATTTCATGCTCTCTTACAAATTTACTTGTTTTATTTCAACATCATACGCACTAATAAATACTAACCATCGAGATTATCTAGAATTTAAATGAGGGTGATCAAATAGGTGTCTTATTCCACTATGGTCTATCGTCAAAATAAATTTCCTACCCATCAGATAGGAATGCCATATATCTAATGCATGCATAATGTTTGTGAGTTCCAAACAATGGGTAACATAATTTTCTTCATGCTTTTTCAATTTTTGGATTTGTAACTTATCACATGATTATCTTGCATAAGCACTAAACCTCATCCTTCCTTACAAGATTATGTTCATACTATGAAATATTTGTTTGGGTCTATAATTGTTAGAATTGGATCATTATTTAAAATATGCTTTAATTGTTGAAATATTTCTTCACATTAAATATATCACACAAATTTTACTCCCTTACATTGTAAATAACATATAGGATGGTGAATTTTTCAAAATCCTTTAATGAATGTGCAATAGTGTCTTGCAAGTCCATTAAATGAACTTACATCTACCACATTCTTCGAAGCAGACCATTTCATAATACCCTTGAAATTTGTCTATAGAAATTGAGATTCCTCGATTAGAAATAACATGTCCCAAACACTGCATTTGTCTTTTTTAGAAATTACATGTACTAAACTTGGCATTTAAGTGATGTTTTGTTAATATATACAAAACCAATCCAAGATCTTCTTTGTGTTCTTCCTCAAACTTAGAATAAATGATAATATCATCTATAAATACAATATAAACATATCTAAGTATTCTCTAAAGGTGTTCTTCGTGAGACACTCATGTAGCTAGTGCATTGGTAAGACAAAATGGTACCACTATAAATATAAAATTAAACATATCTTGTTGTGAAAGTTGTCTTATAAATATCATCATTTTTTATTTTGACTTGATGTATGTCAATGTCAAGTATATTTTTGAAAAATATTTGTTATCCTTTACTTAATAAAACAAATAATTAATCTAAGGTAATGGATACTTATCTTCCACCATCTTTTTGTTCAACTATTTATAATAATTCACATCCCAAGTGTTTAATCCCTTTTCTTTACAAATGGAACTCATGTTCCACAAGTAAGTACATTTGATATAATATATCCCTTTTAAAATGTCCCTACAATTACATTTTAACTCCATCAAACCAAGAGTACTCATTTTATAATGTGATTTAGATATAGTTGATTTTAGACACACACACACACACATACACACACATCATCATTTAACCCTTCAAATCATTTAACCCTTTTCTTATGCCATCTCTTAACCACTTCATGCTAAGATCTAATTAGTTTTCCTTTGTAAGTATTACATTATGTTTCAATAAGTGCAATATTTGAAGTTATATGAGATATCTCTATGTGGATAAATTTAGCATCAATTTCCCTATCTTTTAGTAATGTTATTTTAGACATAAAGATTTAGGATATAACTTGTTTTCTTTTATGATACCTATATATGAATGGTTATATTTCTGTCCATGTTTCACATGATTAAATTACTTTTTTTTAGAACAATTGGAATATCATTCATACCTTTCTTTCTACAGTAAGAGATCTCAAAGTATTTAGTGAATGTTATAAAGTGCAATTTATCCTTTCCTCTTCTCTTATACAACCATAATTGACCTTATTATTCATCTTCCTTAGTTGGAAGCTAGCATGTTGATTGGATATTTGAAAGGTATTGTTTGAAAATATTTATGACATGAAATGAAATGAGTCAAAACCTTTCTTTTAAAAACATTAATGGTGCTAGTCATAGTTTTCTAATAAAAAACTATCTCAAGGAAACCA
Organism: Pinus taeda; assembly: GCA_000404065.3. NCBI lineage: Eukaryota > Viridiplantae > Streptophyta > Pinopsida > Pinales > Pinaceae > Pinus > Pinus taeda. The sequence goes on from APFE030771961.1 coordinate 74,671, forward strand.
TATTACCAATGCCTTTAATGTTTGGAGTGGAGCCTTTAATGGTTTTTCTAGCTATAAGCAAGTAGATATCAAAGCTTATATCTGTCATGGTATCCTAAGAAAGCTATTTGTAAAGAGAAGATTAAATATCTAAGTATTTATATCCTATTTGATTACAATTAAAGAGAATGCTCTCACTATCACTAGCACGAATGCCTAAGTATTATGTACAACAATTACCATTTCGCTACTTTTTATTAGCTAGTATGCATAGGGAAAGAAAAGCCTTCTTTTTTATGACTTTGTACAAAGAAGATAAATTGAAGAGGAGCTTCATATTCAATAGAATAAATTGGTGGTTTCATATAAATAATATTGACAATAGTTGTGGAGTTGCGTAAGCATTAGGTTGGATTACCTTTCATAAGCGATATGTAGCCAAAGAAATGGAAATCTTGAGAAAATACAATTTTTTGTGACAATATAAATGGGATGGTTCTTTGATTGAACTATATTATAATTATGCTTGTCAGGTGAGTAATATGGTTTCAAATATTTCCCTTATACATAGAGGCATACTCACAAAAATTAGATAACACAATAAACAACAATAAATTGATTCTATAAATGTAAAAATCAATTGATAACTTCTTGAGGGATAAGAGAAAGAGAAATAAAGGTATCATCATTGTTTCCAACCACTCTGATGAATTACATCTATCTTCTCAAGCAATATATAGAGTTTGGATTAGGTTTCAATGAACTATAGTTGAAATAGTGGTGAATGCCTTGATGATAAGAGTGAACATGCAATTACTTACTACTACATTTAATATAATTTTCCTCCAAACTATATTTTTGTAGTTCTCCATAAGTGTAGTGGTGAAAGTGTGAAAGAGACCCGTAGAAACTATGATGACCAATATTTCTCTTTGATGCCTTTATCAATATGATACAATATGCCTCACACTCATCTATAAGGTAAAATCTAACTACATAAGCAATATTCTCTTGATGTGCAAGAAAAGGATGAACATATTTTCTTACATAAGGGATTTAAATATGTGATAGGTATAGCAAATGGGTTTATATTATAGAGAAATAACATTATGTTGGAAACAACACCAAGATTGAAAATGATTCACCATTATGACCATAACAACTAGTTATATATTCCACTCACTGAATATTAGCTAAGATGTTATCTACGAATCCTATTAAAGGACAAATATGAAGTTATTATCAATCAAGAATAGTCCTATTTCACATGAAAATGGATATGAAGAGCTTTGAAAAACCACATGAAGAGTTACCTATATCACTAGTTTGAAAGCCTTTAGAAATTTCATATCTATGTGATTACTTCCCATATCACATAATTTTTAGTTTTTCAAGGAGAATATTATTCCTTGGGAGGTCATAGCAAGGTTTACTAAGTTAAGTTTCCAACATACAATCAATAGTAGTATATTGTTATAAACTCCTGTGATAGGGTAAAGAAAGAACTTAATTTGGATGTCAAATTCAGAATGCCCTGAACATGCAAGTAAAGTTTTTGGTTACTTAACTAGACTTCAACATATTGATGTACATCTTGTAAAACAATGTTGAAGATCAATGATAGTTGACTCTATTCAGGAACCTGTGGATACAATTTATTAAAATAGTTATTATACAAGGAAAAAAAAGATATATTTATTATCCTAGTTGGGTTTAAAGAGGAATATAGTAGATGCATGGAACTATATGTGAAGTTAAGAATAACTTGTTGAATAGTGTTTGATGATATTTTAAATCTTACCATACTTTTTTTTTTAACATAAATTAGATTTTGGCATTTTTATTATGTTCCACTAATGACCCAAGTGCATCTAAATTAATCTAGCTATGCTCATTTTGTTGTTGATTGTTTGTTTAATAGTTTTATGGTGTTGTAATATGCTTACAAAATAAATCTTCTGTGTATATTGAGTTAAATGGAGGAAGAAGATCCATAAGGAGAGTTGCAAAGTACATTTTCCACTCAAAATAATATCTAATTACCGCCAATTCCTATATTAGAGTGAAATAAAATAAATAAGGTGGTGATCAGGTTTCTCAACCATGAAACAAATCTCAAGATAAGAGAAACCCTAGTCAAATGCATATGCAAGGCATGCTCAAAATTTAGTGCCATGAACATGTGAATGAGAGAGATAAAATAAGTGTTAAGTGGTAAGAGCGCATGCCATTTAGCTAAGTGTTAACTGATAAGAGTGCATGCCCACACTCCCCCCTCTAATTAATAAATAAATAATCACTATCACATCACCTCTCAGCGCTTAACTCTATCGTTATATAAGGGCTTAATGCATGTACTCTTTGTTTCTCATATCCTACTTAGTTTTAAATATATACACATATATTTAAAATAATTGCACACTCTTGTCTTCGTGTGATCCACTATCCCTAATCTTTCTACTTACTTAAGTTGTTGTTGGAGAAAAAATCATTTGAAACATCATATTCTTTTGTGTTATTAGAACCAATATGATTTGATTAACTTATAGTTTTTGGGGAATCACCCTAAAGCAATGAAAACAAGAAACTCATCTTAGTTTATATGATTATATATGTGTATATTTTTAAAGAAGTAGTACTTTATTAATCTCTCTTGTTTTATCACCAATTTAGCTAAAATCATCACGGCTCCTAAAAGGCATTATTTTCTTCTAGCCAAATGACAACAATACAAAAGGTCCTCCTAAGGTAAGTGAATACTATAATTCCTCTAAATTTAGAGAGAGAGAAAAAATGACCCTTTTAATTAATAAGCCACTTCCATACATTATCTCTTATTCAACTCACAATATCTTATCTTTTCAATTTAAGGAAAGCAATACAATGACCTAGGAGGAGAGGAGCCAATTTCTCAATGATTTTTTACTACAAAGTCTTGATACCAACTTCACATTCTAGGAGAATAATATCCATCCTATTTTTTTCCAATCCCTCTTTCCCATTAAAACACTTTGAAGGCCTCATTTCACTCATTTGGCTTCTTCCAACATTGAAGTTGTGATGGCAAGTATTTTGACTTATTTGTTTCAAATCTCAAACTCTAATAAATGGGTTAAACTTTTCTTCTTAATTTAATCAAGTTTATATATATATTTATAGATGATTGTGGCAAAAGATATGGAATGGCCATGTGGGGAAAGAGAGAAATTTGGTATGAATACATACTTAAAATACAAGTGATGTACATCTATTTGAAGAGTTCTCTTTCGTATGGGTAATTTTGTAATTTTTAACTACATTAATCAAATTAATGAAAATTTTATTTATAATTTTGACCTATATTTTACATAGAATTTTTAATGCTTTAACACATCTTTTTATACTTATCAATCTATGCATGAGTCTATATATAAAATACCTAAAACATAATTAGTATATAATTAAAAGTAATTATATAGAAAGAAAGCTACATATCCTCATTTTCATTTAGTTTTAATGTATATATATCTATATATATATACTATATATATATATATATATATATATATAGTATATATATATATATATATATATATAATATAATATATATATATATAATACAAACAAACATGTTACATTTATTCTTGGAAATAAAATTAGCAACATAAATGTTGTTGGTTGATTATATTTACCTAAGCCAAAAATTTGACAACATTTGCATTGTTGGTTTAGTCTTCTACCATTTAATAATGGATCATTTTTAATTTGCCCTAGATTGGAAAAAAATATAAGATTTTTTCTTACAAATACGTGGCTCCAAAAAATCTATTAAAAAATTTTGTTGATTGATAAAATTTTGACCAAAATATTTAAAATTTGATTGCATAAATTTTGCAGTTTATTTTAAAAATAAATATCCTAATATCTTGCATTTATGTGTTTTCTCAACCAAGTCAATAAATGAATGCCTAGGTCAAGGTATATTTTAATTGAGAATTTGTACTTAGTGATAAATAAAATAAGGTCCATGTGGTTGGAAAACACATTTTTACCCTCCACTGAGGTCCTAACACTTGATCAAGATTTGTACCTTAGGTTAGGGGTTTCATTAACCCTACATAAGAGCTCAATTAATCTTATATTGAATGTAATACAAACTCTTGTTAGAAAACTCATATAGTCACTTGAAGAAAGACTTAAAGACTTAATTAAGCACATGAAAATTACCTTGATGAGGGGTTTGTGAAAACTATACTCACCCACCTCCATTACCAAAAAGTGCATCATGCATTGATGGATTTAGAAATCTAAATTCATCTACTATAATAAGTATTGTTCTTTTTTTTCCATACCTATATCTTAACATTTAAGACTCCATTTTCTTGATTCAAATAAGGGCTATATACCAAAAAAAAAACAAGTGTTAGATGCAAATAGGAGAGTTGATGGGAGTTATGCAACCGAAATGAAGTTTAGGCCAAGGGAATTACCATCTATTATTACCCATATCCATATCCACTAAAGTAGCCAAATACAGGATTATCACTCTACATGATTAGAAGATGATTGGATTGAAGGTGGATCATGGTGGAATCCAATAGACGCTCTCTCATCGATTGCATAGAGAGGACATTCCCTTTTGATATAAGCCATTATCCTTATGAAAGTATGAGAAATTGTTATTGGACCAAAGATCACACTAATTTCTATATTTTTGAGATGTTATGCCAAACACACAAAGGCACCTAACAATGTATCTAGAAATTATATCCAAAGCATGTATTCATTTGTAAAATTAATAAAGTCTAATATCTGAGCTACCTAAGGGAATTAGGGAATAGTTTTCTTTTTCTCTTTTTGGACATGCTTGAATTTTGAATGAGATACTTGTTTCAATGGCTTTTGAAAATGGATCTTTCCTTTCCTAATTATTTATGTAAGAACCATTTTACCACTTTTACTTATATATCTAAAGTGACCAACTATATAAATAAAACGTTTTGTTTTGGAAGTAATGAAAACATAGATGGGAATCACTGTTCAAGCACTTATCCAAGGTTGAAAGTTACCATTTCTTAGTAGATGTGAGAAATTTTTTAGTTTCTTATATAATTTAATAATGTTAGAAATACACACAAAAACAATCAGCGTAAAGCAATTTAAAAGCTCAAAAATGGATTTGTAAAGGTAAATTTCAAATCTAAGAAATGCCCTATAATTTGTGTAAGAAAAACATGTGCCATAATATAAATGAAAATTTCAAAAGTGAACCAAAAAAAGAAAGAACGAAAGAATGGATATAGTTTGAAATAGCATGTAAGTAAATGAAGGATGATATACCACATATAAAACCATGAAAAAAAAATTTTTTTTTTTTTTTTTTTTTTTTATCATTGGCATAAGGAATCAAATTGCATATAAAACTATGAAAAAAGATAACATTTTTGGTATTTGAGATGAGGACTGAAAAGAAAGTTGTAAATTTGATTTGAATTGGGCTTAGATTTTATTTATCAAGTTTGCATTCTAGCACCAAGCCCAATAAGATGAAATTGAATTCTCAATATTGCATGTGACCTGCAATCCTTATCTTTGCACAATTCATTGAAAGGAAAAGGAAATTACTCTTCAATAAATATGAAATTGCATCCATGAATATATAGAAAACATCTAAAAATGTTGTCCCAATACCATGGATTATCAATACCACATGCCCAAAAAACCATAATTCACTTCATAGCACTTGTTCTTATGCCATTTTTGTTTAATTAATCAATTTAATTAAAAGGAAAAAATGTTGAGTAACTCCCTTAGAGATCAATTCCAACCTTTGATTTTTTTTTTTTTATACTAATATGAATATTCTATAATATTCTAGGTAGGTTAAATATCTACCATCCTCCTAATAATTATTGATCATTAAGGTAAAATCCTAAAAAACCTACTCCAAAATACACAAGTCTATCCACTTAGTTATTGAACATAAAACAAAATGGGTTCCCATTAACGATATATGTGCAAGGAAGGAAGTCTAAGTTTTATTGAGTTTACAAAGAGATAACTTACCACAATATTTTAATATGATCATTCATGACAATTAAACATAAATTTTATTTTCAAAATAACATAAAATAAATACAAGCTTAAATGGAATATGGTGTTTAATTTCGCTAATTAAATGTATGACAAATAATACTTAAAAATATCATACTATGAGATCTTCAAACTATGTTAAAAAAAAATTGTACTCAAGTTACTCGAACATTTTAACAAATTATTTCTTGTCATACTCTCACTCAATAACCTAATGGTAGAAAACCCACCTAAAAATAAGATCATTCAAAATATTGAAGCATTATCTATTCAAATTCCTAATTCATGGAATATAAAATCTAGTTGCATATGTATTGCATAATAACTTTGCTTCTGTATAGTCTTCCTTGTTGAAAGCAACAAAATCCTAAACAATACAAGTCCCTATGATAACCAAATGATATTAGGAAAGATATAACTATAATTCTCTAAGAGTATTCCTTAACACTAGTGCTTTAGTATGCTCTTCCTTATTGTAAAGAACACAAGAGTGAACTATACAGTTTAGTATGGGAAACCAATGACATGAGGGATGATATAACTATAATGCCTAAATACTTGTTTAAAATATTTCTACAATCCCATGCCCATTTCCCCATTAAATCAATGTATTTTTGCATAAATTAGCTCAAAGATTCCACCTTTGCAACTAGATACAGTTCTTAAAACATTATTTTCTTCTATGTTATTTGAAAGTGCATTAGCTTATGGATAAATCACCCTAAAGCTATGAAGACAAGAAGATGGCATTAGTTTGTAGGACTAGATATGTGTAGATATTTTAAATAAGTAGTAGAGTATTAAAATCAATTGTTTTATTATCAATTTAGAGAAAATCATAAAGGGCTATTAAAAAGTAAATGATGCATTATTTTCTTTGAACTAAATGAAAACAATGCAAATTCTCATTAAACAAGTGAGTGGAATAATTCCTTCCTTTAAATTTAGAGAAAACAAGAGACCTAACTAATTAATAAGCCACTTACATACGTTATCTCTTATTTGACATACAATATCATTTCAATTTAAGAAAAGCAATAGAATTACCTAAAAGTACAACCAATTTCTTTAGGAATTTTAACTTCAAAGTCTTGATAACAACTTCAAAGTCTACGAGAATCATATCCCTTTAATTTTTTTCCTTTTCTTTCCATTTTCCCCTTTTGGATTCTAACTCCTTGGAGGCTTCATTTCATTCATTTGGCCTTTTTAAATCAATAAGTTATTCCAAGTATTTTGACTTCTTTCATTCAAATCTCAAACTCGAATAAATTATATAAACTTATCCTACTAATTTCAAGCAATTTTATAGATGATTATGACAAAAGATATGGAATTTTCATGTGTGAAAAAAAGATAATTTTCATACATGTTTATTTTAGTTTTTTTATCCTCCAACCCATTAAACACCATTCACCCCACTCTATTGCACTTCAACTCACATTGTCTTGAGTTTTTCTCCTGCACTTACTCACTACAAAACTATACCAATGATATTCATTAGGTGATGTTTGGTTAGTGAGGAAATCCCACAAAAAAATGCCTCATGTTTCATCTCATATTGGATTGATCTTTGCCCAAACGTATCCAACTAATCTTCGTGACTCCAATAATTAGTTATTAATAGGTATAGTCAACTCCTAGATCCCCATAGGACTATTATCTTGGGAATATTCGAGGGAGACTAAGCATGAGGGGGGATTATAAACCTACAAGTAATGAAATCCACTTGTTTTATGCATAAAATAGAGATTTCCTTAGTATCAATCATACAAATAAATTTTATTCAACCATCGGAGGAGAACATGTTTGTTAATTTTTGGGTAGGGTTTCATTGTTGACCGGGAGGGGTATGAGAAGGATATGAGTGATCGAGATTAGATATTTATATTATTTTCCATCCATATTGATGCTTTTAGAGTGATTTTTTTAGGAAGTAGCTTATAATGCAAGTTTTACCATAGGGTCCCAATCTAGAGAATTGGGGTCTAAAACCTTCTATTTTGAGATATTAGACAATGTTTTATGGGATCCAAAAAATATTCATTACTATGAACCCATTGGAGCTAGTACAAACTCAAATGTCTTTCCAACAATTTAAAAAATACTTGAAATGGATATTATGACACTAATAAGGTGAGTTTTCAGTGATTTAAGAGGACACCATCTCAACCTCATTACTCATGGAAAATGGACTAGCCACATGGCGAATATAAATGAGAATCCCAAAGGGTCAAATTGGTAACTCTAATTGAGACTTGGAGTCAAACATAACCCCTATCTTGTTATCAACTTGTGTTATAACTAGGCAAGTAGGAGAAAATTGGATTCCATTCTACTTGAGTACATTTTGTACTATAATAGACAAAAGTAACCCAAATTCAATAGAAATAGAGAAGAAGAGAGGAGGGTTTGTATTTTGTAGCATTACATGGGAAATATGTCTCATGTAACTCCATATGGAGTTCATTCTCTTTTTTATTTGAATTATTCCCAATCTAGAGAAAAGAGAGCATAACAACCCCACCTTCCACCTAGGTCTTCTCCTATAAGGTTTTCCAAATAAATGTATTGGTGCTTAGTTTAATTGGCAGGTGCTCATATTTCACTATTAGCTATTTTCCATGTTTTATCTATTGCATACATAAACAAAAAAATCATTAATAAGAAATCTATAATCTCAAGGACAAGCAAAGAATATATTCTCATTGGAAGTGCACGTAAAAGATATATACCATAATATTAAACTCCTGATGGAAACTCTAGTAAACATGCTTGGAATGAGGGAATATGGGGTTTTAAATCAGAGATTAGATCACACGGAAAATTAGGGATTAAGAACCACCAAACTAGCAATCCAAGAAATAACCTTGAAAGAAGAATTTAAAGTTGTGTTATCGTCCTTGTACCTTAAATTTATAAGAAAAAAATAATTATAGTGATCTTCAAGGTGTGTACAAGACAATATTTGATGATCCAAAGACTAGTTCTCCTTAGTGTATATATAGGAGACAAAGGGCATAGTTATAGTAATTTGAGACCATGATGGGTTCTATCCTACATAAAAATATATTAATACAAATGTAATCACACGATATCTAGGGCTTAATAAAGGATTTTATATGTTGAAATGGGATTTATATAGGTCTTATCCTACCCCTCTCCTTCCAAAAAGTGTTTTCCTCAATATTTGACTATATGTGGGTGTTTCTGCATGAACAACCCATCTTCCCATGTCACTTCCTCCACTCTTAGGTTCTTCCATTTGATGAGGTACTTAAAAATTAATAGATTTCTCAATTGCTTGGTCCATTTTTCCAAAAATTACTTTTGGTTATAATATTACTTTCTGTTCTTCACTAATCTATGGTAGAATAGTTTGGAATTAGATATGTTCGCTGTTTTCCTTCTTTAAGAAAGAAACATGGAATACTTGATGTACATTTGAAGATGGAGGAAAATTTTATTTATAAGCCATACTTCTAATCCTTTGCAACACCTTATATGGTTTTACTCTCACAAATACCCAATCCCCCACTTCAAATTCTCCTTGACTTCAATGTTGATATGGTTGTTGTTTCATCTTACTTTGTGCTATAACCTCATTATTCTTCAGTAGTTTGCAAACCTCTTTTTGGTGTTATATGCCATCCTTTATTGCTCAAGTCTTTATATCCCCTTTCAAGGGTGATGTGATGGATGGAGGATGATGAAGTATGGAAGGATGTGTTGTACCACCATTTTTCCATGGGAAGTCATTTGACCCATTGTCTCTACGTATCACATGCTAAGTGACATAGATATCCTTCTAAATATTTTTTCACTACCTTAATTTTCCCCTCATATTGCTGATTGTAAGGTGAATTTGGGCCAATTGAGTACCTAATCAAGAAAATAATTCAGTCCAAAATTTCCTACCGAAAATTGAATAGTGTCACTTACAAAACAATTTGGTATTCCATGTAGCTTTTAGGCCATTTCCATGAATTTTTCTACCAAAATACTTTCTTTAAAATGATTAGAAAGAGAGAAAAAGAGGGCATACTTCTTCATCCAATATATTCTACCATAATGACACTCTGTCATTTATATTTGGGTAAATCTATAATATAATGTATTGAAACCTCTTTGCAACACTAGCTTGGTATGGATAATGGTCTAAGGAGCCTTTGGGTCTTGATATGGTCTCCTTTATTTTGTCGGCATACCACACATTCTTCCACAAAATTTTTCACATCTAATTTAAGACCTTACCAAAAAATTATTTCTTGATCCAATGGTATGTCTTCAAAATCCATGAATGTCCTCCTATAGGATAAGTGTGTAATTTCAAAAGGACCTTTTGTTTGAGTTGAAAATTCTGGCATATGTATAAGAAATATTGATACCATCCCAAATGAATTTTCCATGTAAATTTTTATACTACATGGAGGCCCTCTTGTAGCTATTCAATGATCTTTCATATATTTTCATCTTGCTTCCATTCTATCCTTACTTCTTCCACCTAGTAATATTTTGGAATGGAAATAGCACATATTAAACCATTTGTATCATCCTCTTTCCTTGAGATTACATATGCCACAATATTTTTTTTTCCATTTCTCTAAATAATTTCAAAGTCATAACCCAACATCTTTGTGACACTTTTTTGTTTCTCTTCTCAAGATAATCATTGCTCCAAACATTACTTCAGATTATCATGATCTTTTTTTCTTTTGATGTGTCTTCCTATTAGGTATGGATGACATTTATTAATTACATGTAGTATTACCAACATTTATTTTCCATAGATGGTCTTCACTAAGATTGTTCCTTTACGTTTTCCTACTTTCAAAAGAAAGGGGCATTCCTTCTGGCATAAAAAGGGATGGGCTATAATCAACCCCATGGAAATATTGTGTCTCAATATGCTTGGGACTTGACCTAGCAGCCAATAATCAAGATAATCAAATGAATTTTCTTACCTTGTGGAAAGCATTGGAAATATATAGTGTAAATAAAATGACTAAGCTAATGATCTTCAATGACTCATTGATTGTGATTCATGAGGTGACAAAGGATTTAAAGACAGCATGTTGTGATCCTTCTCCTTTTCTCTCAAGAATTAGTGTAACTTCCTCTAAGTTTGAGCAATTGGTTTTTTCATCTCAATTTGGTGGTAGATACTTAGGCCAAAAAAGATCATATATCCACCAAGGCAACTTGGAAATAGATATTTTGTCTCACTCATATCCTTATTTCCTAAGTCATGGTTGGTTCCCTAAGGTGTAATTATGCCCTCATTTTCATTGATATCATAGGAAAAATCTCTCGAAAAGAATGGGGCATTATAAGCTCTTATCTAGATCTTTCCATGACTCTCCTCAAGAAACAGAAGGCCTTTGAGATTTGGCACCATTCCCTTTTTGATCCATGGATCCTTGAGGTTTCATCAGTCATGTTTTCATAAACAAATTGCAAGTCACATTATTCATATCTTATGCTGAGAGTCTAGTCTACTTAATATACCCCTAGTAGGATTTTCTCTGGAATTCCTTAGTCTTGGAGTTTTTCTTAATGGAATTCATATCCCATTAAGTCTCGATATTGTTAATGATCTTTAAATGGATTTGAAATCCTTGCTCTAGTTCAGCTTTGTGGCAGGTGCTCAACCTTATATATATAATGAATTACCTAGCCTCTCATTCTATAAGTGTCACTAACTCATTTTTGGCTAGAATTGTGGAGAATACTGGTGAGTGCTTCATCTAGTTGGATGAAAATATTTTGTTCAATGATGGTGAATCCCTTGGCTATTAAGGACAACTTAAATGCTAGTATAATGTCTAAGAGGATGTTGGAGGCTACAAAAGTGCTACAACTATCCATCCATGAGTTGGAAGATATGGTTGAAATGAAAAGGAAATAATTTCAACTATTCCTAGAGGCTAAGTTACTTGGGCTTCAAGTTGATATGGAACAAGCATTGATTGGCCTTCATGAGAAGATCAATTCCTTGAATGTTCATGTTTTTTCTTGGGAATTCTCTAAAAGTAGTGCAACTCAACTTGAAATAGGAGGATATGGTCCAGTGATGTTTCCAAGAGGAAAATATCTCGTCCTGTGGGTCTGATGTTATGGGACATGGTCATTGCTGATTATCAAGCTTCTAGTTGGTATTTTATCCTAGTACCAAACTCTATTTATCTATGTCACTATGTAAATTTACTACATTTATTTTGATCTTGGGTCCTTTTGTCAAGTAAATAGTCATTATTTTTTCAGTATAAGGAGGATTGTAGCCTTAGAGCTTACAATTTTGTTCTTTGGAATGTTGATTTTATGTTATGTCAAAATATTGAAGCATTGTGTAAGGGTTTGGGCCCATAATATAACTTTATTAATATAAAATCCTTAAAATGCACCAATTTTGTTCCCTAAGGAATCCCACTCCACAATGAATATTGTCTCCAAGATGGGAGATGTACACACAACCCCATTATGTTCTTCAAAATATTTGGTGAATTACAATAGCATTTTTGTTTGTTGTGGTTTCATTGGAGTATTCAAACTACTATTGTGGCTATTTTGAGTAGATCTAAGTGACAAATGTTGTAATTAAAAATATTGTTGAAACTGGTTCAGACCCTTTCCTTGGTAATTAATTATGTTGCAATGTTTTGACTGAGTCACAAACCTGCAAATTTTTAAACATTTCAATATTGATTTGGTCTAACATTAGTAGCAAAAGGTTTGTTTAAGACCCTACCTTAATCATAACAATATTTATGTCCCTTTTGGAACATAAGTCAATCATATACTGCACTCAGATTTGTAATTTTGTGAACCTCTGTAAACAAGTTAAAAACAATGTACACCTATAAAACCTCATCATAGTAAGATTGAAACCATAGAAATGACATATCCTTTGTATTTGAGTTGAAACTTGTCAATAACCCTATAGAGAAGAATTTTTATAGCAATGAATCTCACGGAGCTTGACTTGGCTTCTACTGGCATGTGTTTGAAGAATAAATAAAATATGTTTACAACTATGTGATCTGATTTAAAGAAAGATTGACTCAGCACCCTGGCCCTTTTTGAACCACATTTGCAGCTTAAATACTTAGCACTTTATCTATGATAGCACATATCCGAGAAACGTGCATTAAATTGTCAAGAATTGGCATTTGATGATACTATTGCGTGGATCAACCTGTGTGTGTGAGAAGATTTGATGCATGGGCGTGTATAAATAGATAAACAGATAAACACTACAATAAACATTGTGTTGGAAGCAACCGGTATTGGCATGAGCACGACTACATTCATGCTCTCATCTACGACTCTCTCAAAGCCTGTTCTGGCTTACAGACCACCCTTCTGAGTTAAGGGAATTTAATACATTAAATTTATATGTTGGGTATATTGATTTGTTAAGGGAAATATTTTATATATTTCATATTATATGATCAGAATAATGGCCCATATACACATTTTATTTTTGTTTTGAAAGTTTGATTTGTTATATAGTTAGGAAAGGTGGGTGTTTAGCAAATAATTTGGATGTGGCCATAGTAGTATATTTTTATAAACTCCCATGAAAGAGTAAAGTAATAACTTGTTTTGGATGTCAAATTAAGGATACCCTAACAATGCAAGCAAAGCTTTCTGTTACTTAAATTGACTTCAACATATTGATGTACATTTTGTATAACAATGTTGGAAATCAATGATAGTTGACTATAAGAAAGAACTTGTGGATACACTTTAATAAAATGATTATTATACAAGGAAAAAGAAGAGATATTTATGATCATAGTTGCCTCTAAAGAGGAAGATCTTAGATGCATGGAACTGGATGTGAAGTTAAGAATAACTTGTTGAATAATGTTTGATTCTATTTTAAATCTTACTATACTTTTTCTTTTGACATAAATTAAATTTTTGTGTTTTCATTATGTTCCATTAATGTGCCAAGTGCATGGAAATTAATGTAGCTATGCTCATTTTGTTGTTACCATTGTTTGTCTAATAGTTTTATGTAGTTATAATATGCTTACAAAATAATTCTTTTGTGTATATTGAGTTGAATGGAAGAAGGAGATCCATAAGGAGAGTTGCAAAGTACATTTTCCACTCAAAATAATATCTTATTACTGCCAATTCCTATATTAGAGTGAAATAAAATAAATAAGGTGGTGAATAGGTTTCTCAAGCACGCAACAAATCTAAGGATAAGAAAACCCTTAGTCAAATGCATATGCAAGGAACACTCAAATTTTAGTGCCATGACCATGTGAATGAGAGAGATAAAGTAAGTGTTAAGCTATAGGAGGGCATGCCATTTAGTTAAGAGTCTACATTGAATATTTACTTGTGTGAGAAAGCATGTGACTCCTTAATGACTTTTCTACAACCATAATTAACATGTTATTATTCATCTGCCTTAGTTGGAAGCTAGCATTTTGATTAGATATGTGAAAGGTATTGTCCTGCAATATCTAAGAGAAGAACTGAAATGAATTAGAAGCTTTCTTTTGAAAACATTAGTGGTGCTTCCCAAAATTTTCTAACCAAAAAAGGAAACAACATGACCAATGCCTTTAATTTTTGGATGGAGTCTTTGAGGTTTTGTCTAGCTATAAGCAAGTTGATACCAAAGTTGACTTCTCTCAAGGTATACTAAGAAAGGTATTTGTGAAGAGAAGATAAAATATTTAAGGCTTCATAGCCTATTTTATTAAAATCAAGGATAATGATCTCAAAGATAAAATTAGTTCAATCAATATATTCTCTATTAATTAATGAATGAGGAAATTACAAGATATTTATACAATCAATAGTCTCAAGATAGGATTCTATCTGACGTACTACTGTGGTTGAAGATTCTCTCAACCACCACTAAACTAGAGAACACTAATCCCTATTATATAGGAACAAACTCCTCAAATGGGAAATTACAACCATAGACAAGTAGGAATTAACTATTTCCAACTCCCCCCCTTAATGACTACTTGTCATGATAGTCAAATCCACTACCATTAGGCGAATTGCATGTACAAAACCTCCAAAAAACACAGTTTTCCGTCTTCGGATAGATCCACAATCTGCAAATTCAGCGTTTCCAATACAACCGAAGAATTGATCCGATCAAAATTGATCTGATCCGCCTCTCCCGGATAGATCTGCAACTTCTCCAATCCTGCACCCCTTGCAGACCGTCAAACGAAGTTGAGGCTTCGCGCAGATCCCCTCGAAGGTGAATTGGCACGATCCTGAATGATAAACCCGCGTCCATTGGCGTGATTAATGGCCTAACAGACGCGCCAGTTGGCCTTCCTGGTGCTGCTGCCAGCGTGAAAAACGCACCAATCCCCTTCTACTCAGAAAAAATCATCTGAGTATGAGCCAGGTGTTATTGTAGTCCACCTGCTCCTATGAGCACAAAGCTCCTGTGTACACACAGCCACAAAGGCACCTCAAGCCACATAGGCGATTCAACCACAAAGGCAATCTGCCACCACCGGGCAAGTCCGATTTACCACCACGGGGCAAATCAGCTAACTTCAATATGCCACCACTGGGCAAGTTCGATTTACCACCACCGGGCAAATCCGCCAACTTCAATATGCCACCACCGGGCAAATCCTGTAGCCACTAGGACTCTATAGATGGTTTCTGGTTCACCACCAACCGTCACATTACAGTAACAAAAGATGGTTTCAGGCTGACCACAAACCATTACAAAGTGGTTTTGAGATCACCACGAACTTTCGAATGCCTTTACAAGGCTTACATTCAACATTTGAAGTTTCTAGTACATACAATGACTATTACAATAATATGTTAGGGAGTCTATCTCACAAACCACACTAAAAAAAAAATCTACTTTGTTGTCCACCATCAACATTGTTGCTGCTCCTTTACCTCCTCTGTGAGAGGTCCACTAATAAAGAAACCAGAACATAGGCACTCATAGCCCCACAAAGAGAACACAATTTTCCCTTCAAGAACAATTTTCAAGCATACTGCCTCATGCTTGCTACCAATGTGCAACAGGATCTTGATCATCCTTCAATCTCTGATGTAGCTCCAATTGATGTCGTTTTCATGTCAGGTTCACCATTCCCTGCAAATTTGCTTAGTGTTGGAATGACCAGTTCCAACGCACATTCGAAATTGTGACAATAGTTGGTCAGGCTAATGTCACTTAAATTACAACTAGATACATTAAAACAAATGAATGGAACTGATGGTATACTTCTAGGATCCGAGAAAGTAGTTAAATAAGGAAAATCACTGCTGACAAATACTAAAGCGCTGATATACATAATACAGTAGTTGTAAATGGTAAAGATTCAGCCAAGATCAAGATTAAAACTGTCCCGCCCTAATGTCTCTGTCCAAACATTCTGCATTCAATGTCCCGGGTAGCTCCCTGAAACCATCATTAAAAATGGAATATGCACCGGCATCCCCTTGTCTGTGCTACCCAAGATTAAAGAATATCAAAGAGAATGTTGTAGTAAGAATATATATAGGTCCTAGATCCCATCTATATGCAACAGGTGCCATGATAAACCACAGGAAAATCAATGACCATGTCTTCAGACTAACAGAGAAAATTGCCATCAACAGGACATCTGGTACCCTCAATTTGATTTGCAAAAAAAAAAAACAAGATTCTTTTCCCACTGGGGTACTGTTTCTGGAAGCTTAAATCGCAAGTCATCTTCATCATCTACCTCTGGAAGATACGGCAGTGGAGGACACTGGTTATTTGCCGGCGAATAGGAGGACGAACCGGCTGGTGGGTAGCCTGTATACACAGTCACTAGCTCGGCCCTTGCCAACCCATAGCACCCAGCTGGAAACGCGTTCACACGCTCGTCCTTGGCCGCCCAATATGATCCTGTGACTCCTTGCAGTGGCTGTTGCCAAAAGGCAATGACATTAGCCTTGATGGCACATCTCGGAGGCCCATAATCATACAACCCAACACCTCTATAAATCTTGAAAGAGGGTATGTAAAACAACCTCCTCTCCAACGTATTGTTAACGGCCTGCCTGAAAGCTTCTTTGCTCATAGAGGCTCCACTATCCTCCGAGAGCCTTGCCTGCATCTTTTGCACCCAAATCTTTAGCATAAAACTCATCGAGAACCGCCAGCACTTGTTTCAATTCATTTGCCTTCTCTGGTGACAACAATAAATCCTTCTCAAGCTTGTCTTTGCAGTAATCTTTAAGCAAGTGATCTGCCCGATAACACATTCCGGTTTTCTCATCTTTCACCATCAGATCTGTGAACTTGTCTATATGCCCAGATGCTTTCAGGACAACTTCAGGCATGACACATGGGCAATCAACCTCCAACATGTTCTTTTCTAAGACATAGTGCTGGCTCCCCAGCAAAAACCAGCGACACCAATAGTAGATATGCCTCTCCCTTTCAAAACCTCTATAACTTTGGTAGAGTCCTCAAATCCCTTGGCTGGCCCATGACTGCCTGAACCACCGGCCGCACACAACACTAATTCAGTTGTTGCGCACACTTCGGACCACAGCTCACCAGCACAATCGGTGATTCTCCTTCAGCTGCTCACTACGCTGCAACCATGACTACGATACCTATTCTCATTACTCCGCAGCTCGCCCTCACAGCACTCTCTCATAGCTTCCTTACAGATATCAGATGGAAAAACAAAGTAGTTTATTTATCTATGCCCAGGAAGGGCCAGAGCCTCTAATACCAAGATAAAATTAGCTCAATCAATATATTTTCTATTAATTAATGAATGAGGAAATTACAAGATATTTATACAATCAATAGTCTCAAGATAGGAATTCTATCTTGGACGTACACTAATGTGGTTGAGAGATTCTCTCAACCACACACTAAACTAGAGAAAACTAAATCCCTATTATATAGGAACAAACTCCTCAAATAGGAAATTACAACCATAGACAAGTAGGAATTAACTATTTCCAACTCTCAATATCACAAGTGTCAATAGCTATTTATTATGTACAACAATTACCATCTCACTACATTTTATTAGCTAGTATGCAAAGGGAAAGGAATGCCTACATGGTTATGAATTTCTTCCAAGTAGACATATTGAATAGGACCTTAACATTGATGAGCATAAAGTGGTGGTTTCATATAAATAGCTATTTCTAATAGTTGTGGAGTTGCATAAACATTAGACAGGCTTACCTTTCATAAGTGATATGTTGCCCAAAAAATGGGCAAACCCAAGTAACAACCCCTTGATTTGAATGATGAAAAAAGAATGATCTATAAATGAAAGGAGGCTTGTCAATGTTCTAACTTGTTTGGACTAGATGGCGAAAATATTATTGTGTACCCAAGAATTATGGGTGACAACTTAATGGATACCAAAACAATATTAGTTATGACAATCTACACATTATTGTTAAGATGATTACAAAACATTGTGGCAAAAACTCCCTTTAAATTATGATGTTAAACATAAGCTTTAATAGCTAAGGTTAGGGAGTTGAAGATGGGATGGAGGAATGGAATTTTCAGTGCGGGACCACGAAAACCCACGGGAGGGTTAGGTTGGTTGGTTAGTCATGCAAGCTCGCTTTGTGAGGCTTTTCTTCACTCCAAAAGGACCCAAATTAGCTTTCCTCCCTCCCTTTATCAAACGTTAACATTACATTTATTATTTCTATTGTTCACCACACAGCATCAAACATTTCTACACCACACAGCATCAAACATTTCTACTTTTCTGTTCGCCACACAGAATCTTGGCACATCAAATTACATTTCGCACCTTGGCACATCAGCATTCGTTGGTGGGAAGAAAAGAATTGCGTAAAGCATCTCCAAAATTGGTGCGCTGTGGACACGTGGCATAGTTTCGGAAAAAGCCCTATATAACGATGACCTTGGCTTCCACTCCTCCACACCCCCTACAGCGCCATTTCGTCTTCGTTTTTGTGTAGTATTTGCTTGCCTTTGCCTTTGCCTTCACCTAGTTCAGGCGTGAGAATGGTTTCGCCTGTGCAATGTGCCGCCCTGAGCAGCCGCCGCGAGCTTGAGAACGTGTTCCGCAAGTTCGACACCAACGGCGACGGAACTGAGTGCCCTGATTACGTTGGCGGAGATTGAAGGGGCGATGAAGGAGGTGGACTCCAACAAAGACGGCTTCATCAACTCCGACAAGTTCGTGGAGGCCAACTCCAAGAACCTCAATTGCGCCCATCTCATGCGAGACTTCGCTTCAGCTGTGCAATGTGCCGCCCTGCCCGGCCGTCTGGAGCTGGAGGACGTGTTCCGCAAGTTCGACACCAACGGCGACGGCAAAATATCGAAATCGGAACTGAGCGCCATCCTCAAGTGCAGCGCAATCGGAACAGAGACTGCTTCATCAGCTTCGACGAGTTCGTGGCCGCCAACGCCAACGACCTCAATGCCGCCCGTCTCATGCGAGGCCTGGCTTCAGCTAATTGACGCCCCACGCCCCCTCTAATTAATAAATAAATAATCACTATCACCTCACCTCTCAGCGCTTAACTCTATCGTTATATGAGGGCTTAATGGATGTACTCTTTCTTTCTGCTATCCTACTTAGTTTTAAATATATGCACACATATTTAAAATAACTACACTCTTGTCTTCATGCGATCCACTATCCCTAATCATTTTACTTACGTACGTCATCATTTAAAATAACTACACACTCAGCAATCATTTAAAACATCCTATTCTTCTTTTGTGTTATAGGAACCAATATGATTATGGGAATCACCCTAAAGCAATGAAAGCAAGCAACTCATTTATTTTTACTTACGTTGTTGTTGAAGAAAAAATCATTTAAAACATCTTATTTTTCTTTTATGTTATAGGAACCAATATGATTATGGGAATCACCCTAAAGCAATGAAAGCAACCAACTCATTTTAGTTTAGTTTGTATGAAAGAAAGCAATTCATCATCTTAGTTTGCGTGATTATATAGGTGTAGATTTTAGTTTAGTTTGTATGAAATTAAGTAACCCATTTTGGTTTAGTTTGTATGAAAGAAAGCAACTCATCATCTTAGTTTGTATGATTATATATGTGTAGATTTTTAAACAAGTAGTACCTTATTAAACTCTCTTGTTTTATCACCAATTTAGCTAAAATGATAAGAGCTCTTAAAAGGCATTATTTTCTTCCAACCAAATGACAACAATACAAGAGCTCCTCCTAAGATAAGTGAATACTGTAATAATTCCTTTAAATTTAGAGAGAAAAAAAATGACCCTTTTAATTAATAAGCCACTTCCATACATTATCTCTTATTCAACATACAATATCTTATCTTTTCAATTTAAGGAAAGCAATACAATGACCTAGGAGGAGAGGAGCCAATTTCTCAATGGATTTTTACTACAAAGTCTTCATAGCAACTTCCCATTCTAGGAGAATCATATCCATCCTATTTTGTTCAGATCCTTCTTTCCCATTAAAATACTTTCAAGGCCTCATTTCACTCATTTGGCTTCTTCCAAAATTGAAGTTGTGATGGCAAGTATTTTGACTTATTTGTTTCAAATCTCAAACTGTAATAAATTGGTTAAACTTTTCTTCTTACTCAAGTTTATTTATATTTATAGATGATTGTGGCAAAAGAGATGGAATGGCCATGTGGGGAAAAAGAGAAATTTTGAATGAATGTATATTTAAAATACAAATGATGCACATCTATTTCAAGAGTGCTCTTTTGTATGGGTAATTTTTTAATGTTTAATTGCATTAATCAGATTAATGAAAATTTTATTTACAAGTGTGACCTATATTTTACATAGAAATTTTAATGCTTGAACACATCTTTTTATACCTATTAAGCTATGCTGAGTCTAAATATAAAATACCTAAAACTTAATTAGTATATAATTATATATAAGAAAGCTACATATCCTCATTTTCATTTAGTTTATATATATATAAAACCACGTTGCATTTAGTATTGAAAATAAAATTAAGAACATAAATGTTGTTGGTTGATTATATTTACCTAAGAAAAAAATATGACAACATTTGCATTGTTGGTGTCATCTTCTACCATTTAATAATGGATAATTTTTAATCTGCACTAGATTGGAAAAAGAATATACCAATTTTTCTTACAAATACATGGCTCCAAAAGAATATACCCTTTTTTCTTACAAATACATGGCTCCAAAAGAATATACCCTTTTTTCTTACAAATACATGGCTCCAAAAATTCCATTACAACAATTTTTTTTGATTGATAAAATTTTAACCAAAATATTTAAAATTTGATTGCATTAATTTTACAATTTATTTAAAAAAAATATATGCTAATATCTTGCATTTATGTGTATGCTCAACCAAGTCAATAAATGAATGCCTAGGTCAAGGTGTACTTTAATTGAGCATTTGAGAATTTAGATTCTGAAATCTAAATTCATCTATTATAATAGGTATTGTTTTTTTTTTCATACCTATATCTTAACATTTAGGAATACATTTTCTTGATGCTGATAAGCGCTATATACAAAAAAACAAGTGTTGGATGAAAATAGGAGAGTTGATGGGAGTGATACAACCCACATAAAGTTTCTACTACCATCTATTATTACCCATATCCATATCCAATGAAGTAGGCTAATACAAGTTTATCTCTCTAGGATGATTGGATTGAAGGTGGATTATGGTTGAATCCAATAGAGGTTCAATCATCCATTTCATAGAGAGGAGATTCACTTTTGATATAATCCATTATCCTTATGAAAGTATGAGAAATTGTTATTGGACAAAAGATCACACTAATATCTATATTTTTGAGATGTTATGCCAAACAAACAAAGGCACATGAGAATGTATCTAGAAATTGTATCCAAAGCATGTATTCATTTGTAAAATTAATAAAGTCTAATATCTCAACTACTTAAGGGAATTAGGTAATAGTTTTTCTATTCTCTTTTTGGAAGTGCATGAATTTTGAATGAGAGACTTGTTTTAATGGCTTTTGAAAATGGATTTTTCCTTTTTTCATTCTTTACTTAAGAATTATTTGACCATTTTTACTTATGATGTCCAAAGTAACCAACTATATAATTAAAATTTTTGTTTTGGAAGTAATGAAAAAATAGATGGGAATCACTCTCCAAGCACTTATCCAAGGTTGAAAGTTACCATTGCTAAGTAGAAGTGAGAATTTTTTTAGATTTTTATATAATTTAATAAGGTTAGAAATACACAAAAAAAAATTCAACATAGAGCAATTTAAAAGCTCAAAAAGGAACTTGTAAAGGCAAATTTCAAACCTAAGAAATGCCCTATAATTTGTGTAATAAAAACATGTGTCATAATAGAAATACAAATTTCAAAAGTGAACCAAAAAAAGAAAGAAAGGAAGAATAGATATAGTTTGAAATAGCATGCAAGTAAATGAAGGATGATATACCACATATAAAACCATGAAAAAGATGGATTTTTTTTATCATTGGCATAAGGACTCAAATTGCATATAAACCTATGAAAAAGATAACATTCTTGGTATTTGAGATGAGGACTGAAAACAAAGTTGTAAATTTTATTTGAAGCTCTCTTAGATTTTATTTTCAAGTTTGCATGCCCACACCAAGCCCAATAAGATGAAATTGAATTCTCCATATTGCATGTGAGTTGCAATCCTTATCTTTGGGCAATTCATTGAAAGGAAAAGGAAATTACTCTTCAATAAATATGAAATTGCATCCATGAATATATAGAAAAGGGCTAACAATGTTGTCCCAATATCATGGATTATGAATAACACATGCCAAAAACCATAATTCACTTCATATGGAACTTGTTCTTATGCCAATTTTTTTAATTACTCAATTTAATTAAAATGAAAAATGTTGATTAACTCCTTTGGAGATAAATTCCAACCTTTGATTTTTTTTATACTAATATGAATATTCTATAATATTCTAGGTAGGTTAAATCTCTACCATCCTCCTAATAATTATTGATAATTAAAGTAAAATACTCAAAACCCTATTCCAAAATAGACAAGTCTATCCACTTAGTTATTGCATAGAAAACAAAATGGGTTCCCATTAACCACTGATGTACAAGGAAGGAAGTGTCAGCATTATTGAGTTTACAAAGAGATAACTTACCACAATATTTTAATGTGATCATTCATGACAATTAAACATGATGTTTCTTTTCAAAATAACGTAAAATAAATACAAGTTTAAATGACATACTATGTTTAATTTCCCTAATGAAATGTAATACAAATAATACTTAAAAATATCATACTATGAGATCTTCAAACTATGTTAGCTAATGAAATGTAAGACAAATAATATTTAAAAATATTATACTATGAGATCTTCAAACTATGTTTAAAAAAAAATATTATACTCAAGTGCTCTAACATTTTAACAAATTATTGCTTGTCATACTCTCACTCTATAACCTAATGCTAGAAAACACATCTAAAAATAGCATCATTGAAAATATTGAAGCATTATCTATTCAAATTCCTACTTCACACAATGTAAAATCTAGTTTCATATGTATTGCATAATAACTTTGCTTGTGTATACTCTTACTAGCTGGAAGCAACAAAATCCTAAATAATACAAGTCCATATGGTAACCCAATGATATTAGGAAAGATATAATTATAATTATCTAATAGTATTCCATAACATTAGTGCTTTAGTATGGGCTTCCTTATTGGAAGCAACAAAAGAGTGAACCATACAATTTAGTATGAGCAGCCAATGATATGAGGGATGATATTACTATAATGCCTAAATACTTGATTAAAATATTTCTACAATCCCATACCCATTTCCCCATTAAATCAAGATAATTTTGCATAAATTAGCTCAAAGATGCCACCTTTGCAACTAGATGGAATTCTTAAAACATAATTTTCTTATATGTTATTTAAACCTCCATTAACTTATGGAGAAATCACCCTAAAGCTATGAAAACTAGCTAATGGATTTAGTTTGTAGGATTATATATGTGTAGATCTTTTAAAGAAGTATTAGAGTATTAAACTCTATTGTTTTATTATAAATTTAGAGAAAATCATAAAGGGCTCTTAAAAGGTAAATGATGCATTATTTTCTTTGAACTGAATGAAAACAATTCAAATTCTCATAAAACAAGTGACTAAATAATTCCTTCCTTTAAATTTAGAGAAAACAAGAGACCTAACTAATTAAAAAGCCACTTCCATACACTATCTCTTATTTGACATAGAATATCATTTCAATTTAAGAAAATAAATATAATTACCTATAAGTACAACCAATTTCTTTAGGAATTTTAACTTCAAAGTCTTGATAACAACTTCAAAATCTAGGGGAATCATATCCCTTGAATTTTATTCATTTTCTTTCCATTTTCAATTTTTAGATTCTAATTCCTTCTAGGCCTCATTTCATTCATTTGTCTTTTTAAATAAATACCTTATTCCAAATATTTTGACTTCTTTCATTCAAATCTCAAACTTGAATAGATTATATAAACTTATCTTATTAATTTCAAGCTAATTTATAGATGATTATGACAAAATATATGGAATGGTTTGTGTGTGGAAAAAGAGAGTTTTCACACACTCAAGGTTTATATTATTTCTTTTATCCTTGAAACCCTTAAACACCATTTGCCTTACTCTATTTCACTTCTACACACATTGTCTTGAGTTTTTCTCCTCCACTTACTCACTATGAACTATATGAATAATATTCATTAGGTGATGTTTGGTTAGTGAGGAAATCCCACCCAAAAATACCTCATGTTTCATCTCATATTTGATTGAGCTTGGCCAAAACATATCCAAATTAGCTTCTTCACTGCAATAATTAATTATTAATAGGTATAGTCAATTGTCAGATCCCCATAGGACTAGAATCTTGGGAATATTCCACAGAATCCCCTATAACTAATGCAATCCACTTGTTTTATCCATAAAATGGAAATTTCATTAATATCAATCATACAAATAATTTTTATTCAACCATGGGAGGAGCACATGTTTGCTAGTTTTTTGTAAGGTTTCATTGTTCATCATGGGAGGGGTATGAGAAGGATATGAGTGATCTAGATTAGATACTTATATTATTTTCAATCCATATTGATGCTTTTAGAGTGAATTTTTTTTAGGAAGTAGCTTATAATGCAAGTTCTACCATAAGGTACCAATATGAAGAATTGGGGTCTAAAACCTTCTATTTTAAGATATAAGACCATGTTTTATGTTATCCAAAAAATATTAATTACTATGAACCCCTTGGAGCTAGTACAAACTCAAATGCCTTTCCAACAATTTAAAAAATACTTGAAATGGATATTATTACACTAATAAGGTGACTTTTCACCTTATTTGGGAGGACACCACATCAAGATGATTACACATGGAAAATGGACTTAGGAGGACACCACATCAACCTTATTACTCATAGAAAATGGACTAGCCATATGGAGACTATAAATAAGACTTCTCAAAGGTCAAAATTGTAGCTCTAATTGAGAGTTAGTCTCAAACATAACCATTAGGGAACCCTCTCTAGTCAATAATCCTTAGATCCTTTGTAATGAAAAGAGTTCAAAACCATGGATCCACAATTACAACGGTGATGCCATTAACCAGATTTTATGTTAAAAAATTCACAAAATAATTCAATGCTAAAAGAGAATGTAGGGCACTTTAGTATCATATAGAAGATCCATTTTTTTATTTATTCTATCAATTCTATCACGATATATTGATTGCTAGTTTCTCTTAATGGACACAAAAAAATGTTGAATGTGTGATGGCTAAGAACATTTAAACAAGAAAAAGAGAAAATTACATTTTTACAACAAACCCTAGGGAACAATTACCGTAGGTTGGTAGTGAAATTAACCTATTACACTAAATTTTCTGAGTAGAGGAATAGTATTACACTAAATTATCTAAGTAGAGGAATAGTTTTTTAGGAGGGTCGAAATCACTAGATAATGATGCACCACCGAAGGAGATCACATGATCAAGTAGATGGATCAATAACTCATAAAACTGTTCAAGAAAAATATTGTTAATTTTAGCCGTTGTTAGTGGTTCGCTTGTCATGGTTTTCTTAGGTCTGTTTGCAAGTCAGAGAAGATTGAAATATTCCATATTTAGAAGGTGATATAGGGTGTTCAAGGCAAGGAATGTAGACTTACCATTGCATAGACGTGTGAGCGCATTTTGGACCCTCTTATTTCAAACCCTTAAACTCGCCTTCCAGTTTCCTCAAGAAGCCCTCTGCACTCGCATAAAAGGATCTGAATCTTGCATAAGAGAATAGCTCCAGCTCCGCTTCTAGTTCTCCCTTGTTTTTGTTTCCGTCATTCGATAATTCACGTTGAACTCTCACTAATGGCTTCGAGTGTAACTTGTGTCTCTCGTCCTCCTCAAATTTGGGTTGCTCGTAAGCTTTGCAATGTTATATTAGCTCTCGGGTGCTCATCTCTATAATTTTATATCAGCTTTCGAATTCTATATCGTCTTTGCGCTTCTAGGCTCTCGAATGTTATATTAGCTCTCGGATGCTTGAGGGCTCTAGAATGTTATATCAACTTTGTAATGACAAATCGGATCTCGACTGCTTCCATGATGTGAAATTCTATATTCGATTTGGGTTGCTCGACTCTCGAATTTTATATCGGATCAGGGCTTCTCAACTCAAGAATGCTATAACGGCTCTAAGTGCCTTCATATATATATATATTACTTGGTGATGATGCTAGAACTTTGTTAACAGAAAGGGGTCTATGTAATGATGTTCCAATTAGATCTAGGATAGGAGCCTCACTGGGGAAATCAGCCAGACTACCATTGTAATGGATTTGAATTTTTTCCTAGTATGAAATCAATCAACATAAGGGAACATATACATAACTTTTGATAGGAACAAATAAGTTAGATTTGTGAAACATACAGTTGCAATGTGTATGAAATAATTTCATAGATGGGAAGAGAAAGATTGGGTCTTTACAATAAAAATTATATTACCATCCCAATAAATACACAGATATATATAGAAATAATGATTATTTAATCTTCAAAATAGCTGGGAAAGTAACAACAATCATAAACACTGAGACACACTTTTAAATTAAGATATATACGAAAGTCAATGAAATAGTTCATTTTCTTTAGTACATATGAACACAAACATACATTAAAAACATGAAAAAATAGTCTAGCAACATTCACTATACATGGATGAAAGTACATGATTTGAGAGCTTCAAAATATTATGTGAAAGTTTCAAGATACACAATTACAATGATGCATCACTAGCCCCAATGGTGGAACTTGAAGCCACCACTTGCTCCTCCAAAGAAGGATCTTCTCTCCTATGCCAAGCTTGAGAAGCCAAGGCTCAAATTCCCTCTCATTGAGTTATGAGGTTTTATTTATATGAAACAAGGTGACCTTTCACCTCGCATGTGACCTTTGAGCTGCCTCATGACTCTTGAGCTTCCTAATGACTATTAATATTCCATGTGTGACCTTAGGGCTTCCACATATTTTACATTTTTTATTTATGGAAATTAAAATATTACATTCCACCAAAATTGTGGCAAAACACATGTTTGTGGAAAATCACAATTTGACCATTGTGATAGGAGGCTCCATTGTAATGTATCCACAACAAGACCCATCCTTTGTTCTTATGTATTGAACTCTTTATGACAAGTCTAGAATGTACTTCATATTCACCCTCCAAAGGGTATGAATATAGTATTGAAACCTTCTATGCCACACTTCACCATCTACCTTTAGTAGCTCAAAATTTCTTTATCTCATGCATGATGGTATCTTTATGTATCACCTCCCCAAGAGTATTATTGAAACCTCTTACTTATGAACTCGTTGAATATAATATGCCATGATAAGATGATGGAATAATAGGCTCTATATCAATAATAAGTGCAAATGGAATTCACTCATGGAAAGACAAAGTCAGTCCCAAAAATGCATGATGCCCACTATGATGGGACAATGTGCTAGTATTGGGTGATGAGGTTTATTGTTGATAGGGCATAGGTTCAGGAGAGGACAACCCAAGGTGTGAGAATTGTAAGTGGACACATCACTAGGAAAAGAGAGGGGAACATGCTTGGGTATAGATCACTAGTCGCAGAGACAATGGCTAGAGGCTTCAAGAAAGAGAATGTGAAGTGTGCTATAACTTAGAAGCACTCTCTTAGTTGAGCATAGATTGCAACTGCAAGGGGATATAAGTGATCTTAATTTCTACTAGTGTGAACAATGTGCTCCACAAGGAAAGTCTTATGAAAGCTTGGCGTTGAGTGGAGCTATAAGTAGTAAGAGGTTTGGTGGCTATGATGTAGAGATGCATTATGCACTTGTGAGGGGGGTTATCCTTAGAAAGGGCAAAGGGAACAAGTTTAGGAGAAAAGAGTCTCACAACTAAGGGTTGGGAATGCACAATTCACTCATCATTTGAATGAAAGTTGAATGTGTTCATAGATTGGGAAAGATTTTGGGAGAAGGAAGAACCCCAAAATTGATTAAGTGTGAGATCAATGTAATGAGAGACAGAGAGAAAGAGCATACAAACATGTCGCAAACAGGATCACACACAAATACAAAACCATACTTATGATAAGAATATGAAAATTTCCCAAAAGCAACATGCATACATTAAAATGACACTAATATCTAAGTGCCACAATTAAGGTGCAAGTCTTTGCCACACAAGTGTTTGCTGCAATTAGAAAATGCAATAGGTCTAAAAATATGAAGAGACACTAAAAATGACACAAGAAAGAGAGAAGTGAAACATGCAAGAGAAAAATAAGAAAAAGTGACACATGCAAAAGAAAAAAATGACACATGTGAAAGTAGAAGCAACAATTTAGAAACTTACGTGGAAGATGGCACACTTGCAACCAAGAATAAGAGCATGCTCCTTGGGTTACAGAAATGCATAGAGCTCCAAGGTGAAAGCTGAATTGTAAATGAGCATGAGGCTAGAATCCTTATATAGGGAGATCACACATCCAATTCGGGTTAGGGTTTGTGAGTGCACTGAGGGCATGTTGGAAAGCTAAGAGATGAAAGTGTGAGGACTTCCACTAACAAGTGCGAAAATTCTCACTTGGGCTCTAGAAATGCATAGAACTCCAAGGCGAAAGATGAATGTTAAATGAGCATGAGGCTAGACTCCTTATATAGGGAGAGCACACATTTCTGGTTAGGGTTTGTGAGTGTGCTCAGCGCATGTTGGAAAGCTAAAAGATGAAAGTGTGATGACTTCCACTAATAAGTGCGAAAATTGTGACTTGGGAAAGTGTGTTTCCTCTACAAAAAAGAAGTGCGCATTGATTGTCATCAATGAGTGCGTTGGAGTTATCTTTGGGAGATGTTCTTTCACTTCCTTCATGGAGTGTGCTCATGCTACCAACAAAAAGTGTGCTCTGCTTGTTACTAAGAAGTGCACTTCATTGTCTGCAAGAAGTGGGCTAAGCCTATCTTGGGGGGACGGTAGGCAAGTGGTTGACATTG